>JAMKQA010024512.1:0-14548 GCA_024699735.1 Posidonia australis
CCAAGTGGGAGTAAGGATCGGACCCATCAAAACAGCTACTAAAATCACCAAATAAACATGGGGTGTAGACCTCCAAGTCTACTTCAAAACCCCTCAAATAAATCACAAATCCATTAAGCATGCTGTTCTAGAGAAAATCTCGAATTCATGAAGCTCAAAATATATCTACTATAGCATTCTTCCGTAAATCCCATGAAATTCACATAAAAAGCCCATAAATCATCACATTAACATCATAAACATGTTATTCTACTCATTCACAACGTTTCCACATTTTTCTCATAATTTTTCATGCATTTTCCATGCTTTTCCACACATTTGCCCTACTTTAGCATGTGTTGCAACCAGAGAACAGAGAAAAAGAAGGTGCGGGACGTGTACCTGGCCAGCTCCGGCGAGTCTCGTGTGCCCACACACCGGCGGTGCACGACACAGGCCAGCTCCCCACGCGCGCAACCTTCTCAGCCGCGCGAAGCCACAACAGCACCCGCACTGCCTCCCGTACTCTCACAGCTCCTCTTGCTTCTCCCTCGGGCCGAGCACATCCTTATAAAGCCCTCCTCAAAGATGCCTCCCCGGAATCCCGCCGGCGTTTCCCCCAGCTACGCGTAGCTGAACGGAGGGGACGGATAAGCAGCCCCTCCCCTGCTAGCTCACAGGATGGATGAAAAAGGGATTTACGGGTGTGGAAGGAGAAGAACGGGCCAAAAATGCCCCGCACAGCTGGTTAATTGGCTTTTGACTGAGTCAAAGCCCAAGCCCAAGTGGGTCCCACAGCAGGACCGACCCACTGGCCACAGAAAACACACCACAGGGGAGAAACCAAGGCACAGAACACAGAGAAGAAACCATAACCAACACACAACTGGATTTACTATTAATAAACCATACACAAATAATTACAAGAAATTCCATGGTTTATAATTAATGGAAAAAATACAGGCACAGATGTTACAAGAAAGTATGGGATACTCTGAAGGCTACTTATACACATGAGAAGAATATTGCATGTGTTGCTGAGGTTTATGATCAGTTCTTTGTCTTGCAACAGGGTGACTAGTCTATCCAGGAGTTGTATACCTTTATTTGTGTTTTGTTGGATGAACCAGAGATATATCAGCCCTTTGTACCTCATATTACTGTTATGCAGGAATATCAGGAGGAACTCGTTGTAGCCAAGTTTCTATCTACTCTCATACTAGAGTTGCCTTGCCAGATAAGTGGTCACATCCTTGGTGGCGACACTATTCATTCCTTAACCATTGCTTTCTGTCGTATTGTGACATTTGGGCCTGATTATCCATTTTTATTTGTAAACCATGTAATTAATTGTAATATTGCTTAAATAGTTTATTAATGGATAATCTGTTGTTTCTTGTTTGTGTGAGCTTGTGGTTGGTTGTCTGTGTACCTGTTTGTGATTTCGGACCAATGTGGGGTCCGATTTGAGGATACATAGTTGTCTCGGTTGACGTGTCTGCCTTTTCTTTTTTTTTCTCTCATTCTTTTTCTCTTTTCCCCTTTTTCTCTCTCTTACGAGCCATGCCCTTCCACCTCTTTCCCCGTCTTCTTCTTCCTCTTCTTCCACCCGTGCCACTAGCGACGGAGGCCCGTGCCTCCCTGTCCCTTCCGACGGGATGGATGGCCGACGCCAAACGGGTGGTGGCGGAGATAAAGAAAGGGAGGCAGGAGTGGGCAAAGGGGAGCGTGGAGAGAAAGGAAAGGAAGAGAAGAGAAGAGAGGAAGCTGAGGCATGAGCTGGTAGGAGGTGGTGAGCCGCTCGTGGGTTTCGTCGGCCGAGGAGGTTTGCCAGAGTGCGGGGAGAGTCGCCGGGCAACTGAGTCAGGTACGCGACTCCTTTCCCTTCCTCCATTTAGTTTTTATTAAGGATGGGTTGATTGCATGAAAATTAAGAGAAATGCATGTTTAATTGTAGAAAAATCATGAAATGAATGAGAATGTGATGTATAGCATGAGAATGTAGAGATCATGCGGTTAGGATTGATGTTTGTGGGGAAAATGTGATTTTGGGGTTGAAGGCTACAGTAGCCGTTTTTGAGTCCCTTCTCCTTTTGATTTTCGTTTGAACTGTGTGGTTGATGGAATCATGAATGGTTTGAGGGGTTTTGAAGTAGACTTGAGGGTCTACACCCCACGATTTTATGGAAATTATTGGTGTATGATTGAGGGGTCCCATCGGGACTCCCACTTTGGGCGAATTCCGCCGCTACGGAACAGGAGTGTACGCTGTCTGCGAGGAATTCGGTATGCCGAAATCCTGATAGATTAAGCCAGATACCTGATTTCGACAGACCGAAAACACCCGGTCGACCGAAATAGGGGGTTTCGGCATACCGAAAAAGGGAATTTCGAAATATCGAATTGAAAATTCGGTATGCCGTTTTTGCCCTAAATTTGGGATGTAAAAATGCGAATTTTAATGAATGTTAAATGGTTTTAATGGTATGATGGGTTTATATGAATGATGTTTCCCTATGTAATGACATGGAGGCATGTGGAATCCCAAACAAATGGATTTGGGTGTGGTTTTGGGGTTTAAACCCTATTAATGAATGAAAAAGATGGTTTTATGTGATTTTGGGTATGAGATCAAATTTATGACTTTAAGCATGGTTATCATGGCTTGAGTTGGGACCCAGTGGAGGGTGAAGTGTTGTAAGGAAATAGAGTCCTGCAACGAGAAGAATGGAATGAAATGGAAAATAGTTTTGAAATGGAACACTGATAATGTGGTTGCCGAGCTCATAGCGGTGTAGGCTGAGCCTGGGTCGTTGTACCTAGTTGTTCGAGTCACCGAGCTCGTAGTGGTGTAGGCTGAGCCTGGGCTTTTGAGCCTAATTGTTCGGGTCACCGACGGTGTAGGCTGAGCCTGGGTCATTGGACCTAGTTGTTCGGGTCACCGACTAGGACATCAGACAGAGTCGTATCCCCGTGCACTTATGAAAAAGAAATTGAGACTGGTTGGCCGGGGCAGTGATATCCCGCACGAGGAATTTCATCCTGGCAGTGTAGGAAGGTAGGGGAAGGATGTCCTCGTCTACTACTTGTGTGCCTAGTTACCCCTGATCAAGGTAACAATAGTAAATAAAAGTGGAAATGAATAAAGAAAGTGAAATGTGATTTGGTCAGGATTGGACTGATGAAATGGTCCTAAAATCTTGGAAAAAAATGATAATGTTTTAACCAGTTGTCAGTCAATGTTTACGATTTGGTTTTGAGCTCAATAGGGCATTGTGTTTTAGGCTGGATCTGGTAAAAAATGTGAATTTGAAAGTGTGTTTTGGGAAGAAATCCCAAATATTAGAAATGGAAATGTTTTGGAAAAATGAATTCTAAAAGGTTTTCGAAAGAAATATAAAGGAATGTTTTGTAAGAAAAAGTGGTTTTGGAATGAATTTCCAAATGTTTTGAGAAAAGAAAAGGAAACATGGCTTTTGAAAAAGCATGGATTGGTTGTTTAATAAAAGAAAGGATGATTTTTCAAAAAAAGAAAATCAAGTTTTGAAAAAAATGATAAAAATGAGATTTATGGTTTTACCGAGGTTTTGTGGTTTGTATGTTTTGGGGCGCGTACTGGGTGACTTAGATGTCACTCACGCGTGCTATTTGTTTTTCAGGTGCAGACCGCGTGCAGTTAAGTTCCGGTGCAAGAGTTGGAGTTTGTAGCCGCACATTGTGATTCTTAAGGTGAGTCTTAATTACAGTTATTTGATGTTTCTGTAATTAGTGTAATTATGCTTGATACTGTGTTATGGTAGCGTGCCTAGGATCAGGGCATTACGCGTATGTTGTGTATTGCTACTGGGACTCCTACAATATACAGTGATCAGTCTGCTTTGGCTACCATGGACGTGGACGTGATACCAGACGTGGTCGAGGTTGTGATTCCAAGAGTGAATGTAGTGCTAGTCGGGGCAATTTAAAGTTTGATGATACCATGAATCACTCCTCAGATCAATGCTGGGTCAAATGTGGCAAGCCAGATTTGGCCAACAATGTTATAGAGGAGACTTCATCAATACCTACAGTAGTGGATGATACTGTGACCATTATTTAGGCTGAATACGATTGACTCCTTCAAACTATTACTACTCCGATTGCTCAGATTGCTGCTGTTATTCACACTACTCTCTCAAGTACGTAGGCCCTATTCATGACTTTTGATGTAGATTGGGTAGTTAATTCAGGTTCGTTAAAGCATATGTTTGGTACATAGTATTTTCTTCTCAATGTCTTCTTCTGTTTTCACACCCTCTGTTACTGTAGCTAATAGGATTCGTTTGCTTGTCCATGGACAAAGAAACATGTCTAACTAATAATTTAACCCTTAATAATGTTATCTATGTCAATGATTTTTCTATTAATTTATTATCTATCAACCAATTTACCAAAAATCATCATTGTGTAGTAACACGCTTTTCCACTTATCTTATGCAGGACCTATGGATTGGGAGACAGATTGGTTCAGGATCAGAGAGTAATTGCTTGTATTGTCTTAGTGGTCAAAAGAAACCTACTACATCTGCTTATAATGTGTCTGCTACTGAGTCTTCTTTTTTGTGACACTGTCATTTGAGACATCCTTTTTTAGATAAATTAAAGAGTCTTCTACCAAAGTCTGTTTTAGTTAATAATTTCTAGTGTGAGTCATGTCAACTGAGGAAACGTCGACGATCATTATATCCTCCACTCTAGGGGAAACAGAGTCATGTTCCTATGGAGTTAGTTCACTCTGACGTTTGGGGTCTTTGTCGTATTGAACTTGTTCAAGGTTTCAGATATTTTATTGTCTTTATTGATGATTTTTTTCAGTTGACTTGGGTCTATGTGACATCTGGGTCTGATTATCCATTTTTATTGTAGATCATGTAATTATTTGCTATATTGTGTAAATGGTTTATTAATAGATAATCTGTTCTTGATTGTGTGAGGTTGTGGTTGGCTTTCTGTGCATCTGCTTGTGATTTGGGACCAACGTAGGGTCCGATTTGAGGGTGCATAGTCGTCTCGGTTTGCGTGCCTGTCTTTTTTTCCTTTCTTTTCCTTCTTTTCTCCTTCCTTTCCTTCCTCTCACGAGCCATATACTTTCCCCCGTCCCCTTCCCTTCCCCGACCCGTGCCACCAGCGACACCGGTCCGTGCCTCGCTGTCTCCTCCGATGCGATGGGCGGTCGACGCGATGCGGGTGGAGAAAAGGATAAATGGAGGTCGCGGCATGCAGAGAGAGGAAGGGGTGACAGAGAGAGGAGGAGAGGGAGAGGATCGGCTCGTAACCAAGGTGGTGAGCCGCTCGTGTGTTCCGCCGATAGAGGAAGCTTTGCCGGGGCGCGAGGAGGTTTGCCGGGGGCTGTGCCAAGTACGCGACCCCTTTCCTCACTTCTGTCTGGCGTTTTGTTAATAGTAGGATAATTGCAAGAAAAATTGTGAAATGAATGGGAATGTGATGTATAACATGAGAATGTAGAGATCATGCGGTTAGGATTGATGTTTGTGGGGAAAATGTGATTTTAGGGTTAAAGGCTAAAGTGGCCATTCTTGAGCCCCTTCTCGAACTGTGTGGTTGATGAAATCATGAATGGTTTGAGGGGTTTTGAAGTAGACTTGAGGGTCTACACCCCATGATTTTATGGAAATTTATGATGCATGTTTGGGGGGTTCGATCGGGACTCCTACTTTGGGCGAATTCAGTCTTTGCGGAACAAGGGTGTACCCTGTCTGTGGGGAATTCGGTATACCGATAAGATTCGGTATGCCGAAATCTTAGCTGATTTAGCCAGGACCTAGGGTTCGGTAGACCGAAATTTTTCGGTATGTTTCGGTCAACCGGGAAATTTCGGTATACCGAAACAGGAAATTTCGGTATACCGAATTGAAAATTCGGTATGCCGTTTTGGCCATGAATTTGAGATGTTAAAATGTGAATTTTAATGAATGTTAAGTGGTTTTAATGGTATGGTGGGTTTATGTGAATGATGTTTGCCCTGTATAGCAGCAAAGAGGCATGTGGAACTCCAAACAAATGGATTTAGAGGTGGTTTTGGGTCTTGACCCTATAAACGAATGAAAAAGATGATTTTGTGTGGTTTTGGGTATAAGACCCAATTTATGATTTTAAATGTGGTTTTGATGGCTTGAGTTGGGACCCAAGTGGAGGGTTAAGTGTTGCAAGGAAACAAAGTCCTGCAACAAAAAGAATGGAATGGAAAATGGTTTTTGAAAAGTGAAAAGAGTTTTAAAATGGAACACTAATAATGTGTTATGAACAAGACTGTGGTTTCCAAGCTTGAGACGATGTAGGCTGAGTCTGGGCCTTTGAGCCTAGTTGTTTGGGTCACCGCAGGTGTAGGCTGAGCCTGGGTAGTTGTACCTAGTTGTTTGGGTCACCGAGCTCGTAGCGGTGTAGGCTGAGCCTAGGCGTTTGAGCCTAGTTGTTCGGATCACCGACGATGTAGGCTGAGCCTTGGTCATTGGACTTAGTTGTTCGGGTCACCGACTGGGGCGTCAGACAAAGACGTATCCCCGTGCATTTATGAAAATGAAATTGAGACAGGTTGGCCGGGGCGGTGACATCCTGCAGGGGAAGGATGTCCTCGCTTACTGCTTGTGTGCCTGGTTACCCCTGATCAAGGTAACAACATTAAAGAAAAGTGGAAATGAATAAAGAAAGTGAAATGTGTTTTGGTCAGGATTGGACTGATGAAATGGTTCTAAAATCCTGAAAAGAAATGATGATGTTTTAACCAGTTGCCAGTCAATGTTTATGATTTGGTTTTGCGTCCAATGGGACATTGTGTTTTTGGTTGGATCTGGTCAGAAATGTGAATTTGAAAAGTGTATTTTGGGATGAAATCCCAAATATTGAAAAGAAGAATGTCTTGGAAAAATGAATTCGAAAAGGTTTTTGAAAGAAATGTAAAGGAATGTTTTGTAAGAAAAAGTGGTTTTGGAATGAATTTCCAAATGTTTTGAGAAATGGAAAAGGAAACATGGCTTTTGAAAAGCATGAATTGGGATTGAATTTCCAAGTGATTGTTTAATAAAGAAAGGATGATTTTTCAAAAAGAGAAAACCAAGTTTTGAAAAAATGAGTTTTATGGTTTTGTCGAGGTTTTGTGGTTGTATGTTTTGGAGCGCGTATTGGGTGACTTAGATGTTAATCACTCGTGTTATTTGGTTTTCTGGTGCAGACCGTGTGCAGCCGAGTTCCGGTGTAGGAGTTGGAGCTTTTTGCCACACATTGTGATCCTGAAGGTGAGTCTTAGTTACAGTTATTTTTGTTTCTGTAATTAGTGTAATTATGCTTGTGATACTGTGATTAGGTAGTGTACCCGGGATCGGGGCGTTACAGTCTATCTCTTAAAAGATAGAACTCAAGTGGTTGATGTTATAAAAATATTTTTAAATGAAATAAAAACTCAATTTTGTGAGCCATTACATATGTTTTGTACTAACAATGCTCTTGAATATGTTCAATGTGATATATTTCTTTTGTATAAAGTTTAGAGAGTTATTCACTAGACCTCTTGCCCGAGGTTGTTTGAACAAAATGACATAATCAAATACAAACACCGTCATCTGTTGGATGTTATTAGAACACTCATGGTGCAGATAAAGGTACCTCAACAGTTGTGGGCCGATGTAGTACTCACTACATGTCACCTGATAAACAGAATGCCTTCATCAGTTCATGGGTACATACTTTACTACTTTCCGTTTCCCTAGAAGTTTCTTTTCTCTCTACCTCTAAAAGTTTTTGGTTGTATGTACTTTATCTAAGATACCCGTCCCAATCTGGACAAACTTTCTCCTCAATCTATTCGTCGTATGTTTGTTGGTTATTCTCACACTTAGAAAGGTTATCGCTACTATGATTCGATGCATAAGAAATATTATGTCTTTGCGGATGTCACATTCTTTGAGACCATTCCTTTTTTTACCTCTATGTGTAACTCTTCGTTATGTCTTCCTTTCACTATTCCTATTGCAGATTAGGTTCCACTGACTACTGCTGAGACTTCTGCTGCGAAACCTATTCAGGTCTATGCTAGGAGACTACGACAACATGTACAAACATCATCTCAAGGTATTGATCTTTCGACCTCTCATGATACTGGTCCAACTCCTCTTGCTTTCATTCCTATTCTCATTTCTACTACATCTTCAGAGTTTGATATCCCTATTGTTCTCAGGAAATGTACCCATTCTACTACACACCCACTATCCTATTTTGTTACCTATGATAACCTGCATCCTATGTATCAAACTTTTGCTTTGTTTTTGTTATCTGTTTCTGTACCTAGGACTTATCACGAAGCGTTACAAATTCTTGAGTAGAGAGTTGCTATGGATGAGGAGATGTCGGTCTTACAGTTTAGTGGGACATGGGATTTTGTTGCTCCACCAGTTGTAGAGATTGTGAATTGCCATTGGATGTTCACTGTGAATTATAAAACCAATGGCACCATTAATAGATATAAAGTTCATTTGGTTGCTCGAGGCTTCACTCAAACCTATGGGGTTGACTATTTTGAGGCCTTTTCATCTATTGCATGCCTAAATTCTATCAGAATCTTGTTCTCTGTTGTAGTAAATCAGAATTAGTTTATGTATTAGATTGATGTCAAAAATGTCTTCCTCTATATTGATTTGCTTGAGGAAGTATATATGGAGCAACCTCTTGGGTATGTTGCTCAATAGGAGATGCATGTGTGTAAATTAAAGAAGACAATCTATGGTCTCAAGCAAAACTCACGTGTGTGGTTTAACAAGTTTAGTGAGGTTGCAATGTAGTTTGGCTTCCACAGGTGCAACTTTGATCATTCTGTGTTTGCCAGAAAGAGATTTAAAGGCTGCGTCATCCTGGTTGTTCATGTGTGTCACGTCCTGCATTTTCTACTATAATTTAAAATAATTTAAACTACGGGAAAATTAAAGCCAAACAGTAAATATCTAACTACAGGAACCTGTGTGTGCGGCTAGAAGACTCCAGACTATATGCACTACGCTAAATGTCTGCATGTCTGCATCTGCAAACCAAAACACGAGGAAAAACGTATAAGTGACAAAAGTCACCCAGTACGCACCTCAAGGAAAACCACGGAAAACAAAACTATAATCAATTTTTCTTTTAAATTCATTTCGCAAACTATTTTCTCAAAACTTCATAAATCAGGTCTATACCGGCCAAAATCACAATTAGGGCGTTACTAGCCCAAAGCCACAAGCAAATGCCCTCAATGGTCCAAACCACGCACAGTGAGTTAGGAAGCCCGGCAGCAGGCAACATAACTCTGGCCACACGCAGTCCACCGAGGAGCGACCGCGACGTTCTGCATTGCCACGGTGAAGCCACCCTATGCAGGAGCGATCACCGTCCCGTATTCTCCCACCTGGAGAACCCTCACAAAGCCAATCCCTCTTTGGGAAGGCTGTCCTGTCTCTCAGGAAGCTACCAGCTACGGGGCATGTGTCCCACCAGCACTGGCTACCACAGGGTCCGCCTCCTCGCGATGTCCTTTACACACAGTGCTCAGGAGGGAGTGTCATGCCTCCACACCCGATGACACTTGAGCCTCAGTGCTTACGACGACAGTAGGAGTGTCATTCCTTCATGTCATGCCACAAAACACCTCAACCTGCGGACTACAACCTTAGCATTGAGACGACAATCAAGGAATATCATACCTCCAGGACCCGACGCCCCTCAGCCTCAAGTATCTCGGCTCCTTACCTCAACCAGGGAGTCGCACCTGACCCCCCGAGAATGTCGTCACATTGCCTGGTCCCGACGACACTGTCCCACACTGTCCCATCCCGCACATAGAAAATCAGGAAAACATTTTTCCAAAACAAGCCAACTATTTCTTTGAAATCCATTTCCAAAACTATTTTTATATTTTTGAAAATTCTTTCAAAACCTCGGCAAAGCGACGCGTCAGGTGTCCCAGGGGACCACCACTGACGACCCACAATCCCATCTTATAGGGACAAAGCACAGCAATCCAGAAAGTTCTCGGAAAACACATTTTATAAGCACATTTGGGCTCAGAATCGGCATGTCGAAAAACAGGCTCGGTATGCCGAAAATCACTAGTTCGGTAGGCCAATCTGGATCGGTCAACCGAATTGGGTAAACGGTCAATGCTCAGGTCAAATTCGGTACATCGAAACTGGTTCGGTAAACCGAAATCTCTTGATTCCGGCGACCGTCCAAAATCGGACGACCGAATTTCGACCAGAGGACCTAATTTGACAGAAAAACGGCATATCGAAATGGTTCAGCATGTCGAATTCTGCGAAAAACTGAAACGGCCCAAACCCTACCGTTCGAAATCGTCTCAACTGAGACCTTCGATCGGACCTCCTAAACAAGCACCAAAAATCATTCATAAAACTTAATATGTAGACCCTCGAATCTACTCCAAATCCCAACAAACAAAACTAAAATTCATTCACTATGCATCAAGATATAAAATCGAAAAGGCAGAAGGATCAAAATGATTCAAAACGCATCAACCGCCTTAAATGCCAATAAATTCACCATAAATGCACATAAAATCACAATAAATTCTAGGAATGTAAATTTACCTATATTTCATGTAATCTTAGCATTTTCTACCAATTTTGTGCTCTCTGTTACATAAGGTGGAGATACGTACCTGAAAACGCCTCCGGCGATCTCTGACCGACCTCCGGAGAGCTCCAACGCAACCACGGTCACGGGAGCACTCCACTCGATCTCCACACACCACCACGAGCTGCCGTACACCGTCGTCGGCCCTCGAGCACACCGTCGTCGGCCCTCGAGCACACCGAACAGAGAGGAGGTCGCAGGGAAGGAGAAAACAGGGGGGAGAGTGAGAGAGAAAGAAAGAGAGAAAAGAGAGAGACGGGGGAGAGGGGAAGTGAGTGGAGGGAGAGATAGAGAATGAGTGGAAGGAGAAGAGGAAGGAGGTGTGCTCGGGACTGAGAGAATGCACGGGGAAAGAGAAAGAAGCTTGGGTTGTGCATGGTAGAGGCTCCGGGCTTAAAAGCCACGTAGAAAGAGTAAGTGGCCGTGTGCATGCAACCAGTCAGCCACGCGCATACCAACACTCTCTCAACAACCAGCCTCGTCAACCACAGCACACATCCAACCACCCACAACAATCACGAAGCCAACTACAAGCCTCAACCACCGGCTCACAAATGCGGGCCCTACGTGGACCCCACACGTGGGCCACACACGGACTCCTACGCGGGCCCCACACGCACAGTGCCACACCACGGATAGGGACATGCAAACAGAAGCCAGTCCACGAGGCCAAAGCCCAAAACCACACAACGGGCCTCAGAAGAGTATTACCCGTCCAGAAATAAAATTCATAAAATGTAAATAATGTCAAAATGAATTTTAGGGATGTTACAATGTGGATGATATTCTAATTACTGCCAGTGGCAGGGCAGGCACTAATGAGAGTAGAGATTTCATCAAGAAACAATTTGTGATAAAAGATTTGGACTGACCTAAATACTTTTTGAGGATTGAGATTGCTCATGTTAAGGATGGAGTGGTTCTTTCGTAGAGAAAGGATGTGCTCGATTTACTGAAAGTGGTAGGCATACTTAGCTGTAACCTTTTAGCTTTGCTGCTGATTTTAGTTGAGACTTATGGGACACATCTTATGAGATTCTTGAGGTGCAGGACGATATAGGTGATTTATTAGGAAGTTAAACTATCTTACTGTGACTCGTCTAGATATTACCCTTGTCGTTGGGTTGATTAGTCAGTTTATGTATCAACCAAGGGAGGTACATTGGAAAGCATCTCTGTAAATTCTATCTTACTTGAAGAGTGCTTTTGGCAGGGGTTTACACTACAGTTGTTATGGTTATCTCGATGTTACTGGTTATTTAGACTCAGGTTATGTAGGAGATCAGGGAGACAGAAAGTCTATTTTTGGATACTACACATTTATAGAGGACAACTTAGTTACTTGGAAAAGCAAAAAGAAAAATATTGTTTCTCGGTTCAGCGTTGAGGCAGAGTATGAGGCTATGACACATACATCATGCGAGATGATGTGGATTAGATCTTTTTGATTGATGTTGGTTTTCCTCCAAAAGGGCTTGTAAAGAGAGAGAGAGAAGTTATATGTTCTATCTTCTATTGGGTTACATGTTACACATATATATGTGATAGGATAGACAGGTATTCAATTACTCTGTTACATAACTCAACACACTATGCTAATAAGCTTAACACTCCCCCTTAAGCTGAAACATATATATCTATCATGCTTAGCTTGGTATAAAGAAATTCATAAGTCCCAACACTCAGTTCCTTGGTAAAGATATCTACGAACTGGTCAGAGGACTTTTTATATGGTGTAGAAATAACCTCTTCCATCACTATATCTCGAACATAGTAATACTTTATCTCTATATGTTTAGTGTTTTCATGAAAGATTGAATTATTGGCAATATAGATGGCTTCCTGATTGTTACAATACATGGATGTAGGTACATCAATAAATAGACCTAAGTCAGTCAAGAAGGAGCGAGGTCACATCATCTCGCAAGTTGTTTGAGTCATAGATCGATACCTAGATTCAGTACTAGATCTCGAAACAACATTCAGCTTCTTATTGCGTCATGTAACTAAATTCCCTCCAACATAAGTGTAATATCTAGAGGTTGATTTTCGATCTCCTCTGTCTCATATATAGTTAGAGTCTGAGCAAGCTTCAATATGCAGATGACCATTCTTTTTATAGACAAGTCTTTTACCAGGAATCTTCTTAATATAAGACAATACTCATAAGACTACTAGCCAATGTACTGTTCTTGATTGCTGCATAAACTGATTGACAACACCAACAATATATATAATATTTGGGCGTGTGACAGTCTAATAGATTAATTTTCCAACTAGCCTCCTGTATCTGCCAAAGTCTTCTAAATAAGGTGATGAACTATCCCAGAAGTCTAGAATTTGATCAAATGAAGTGGTCTTTGGTTTACATCCTAAGAGACTAGTTTCGTGCAGAAGATCCAACGCATATTTTGTCTGAGATAAAGTCATCTTGTCTCTAGTATAGATAATCTCAATGCTCAAGAAATACTTAGGTTTATCTATGTCTTTGTGATGAAGTGCTTCTGTAAATGATCTTTTGTCTCTTGGATGCTTGTAAGGTCACTGCCAGTCAACAGAATATCATTCACATACACAGTCAATATCACACAGTCACTCGCAGTTCGTTTATAGAATACAAAGTGATCTACAGCACTGTGTCGAAAACCATAAGTAACAACAATGCTATTGAACTTCTCAAACCAAATACGTGGACTCTGTTTAAAGCCATAGATCGCTTTCCTGAGGAAATAAATCCGATTCTCCCCCTGAGCAACACATCCTAGAGGTTGCTCCATATACACCTGTTCTGCAAGATCACCATATAGGAAAGTATTTTTTACATCTTGCTGACTAAGCTCTCAAGATTGATTCACTGTATTGGAAAGAATAACTCGTATTGAATTCAGTTTAACTATAGGAGAAAATGTCTTAGAATAGTCAATGCCATACTCCTGCGTAAAGCTACGTGCTACCAGTCGTGCATTGTACCTGTCTATCATACCATTAGGCTTGTATTTGATAGCAAACATCTATCTGCAAGTGACAATATTGGTGCGTGCTGGTCTAAGAACTAAATCCCACGTTCCTCAAGACATGAGAGTTTGCATTTCTTCATCTATTACGGCCTTCCACTGTGGTATTAAGAGAGTCTCTTGGTAGTTTTTGGAAAGTGATTCAAAAGTAATGGACAATGTAAAGGTACAAAAAGTAGAATAAAGTCTATTCTAGCTAACAAAATTAGAAATAGGATGTGCAGTGGAAGTACGTGTACCTTTCTTGAGTGGTAATAGGTAAATAAAGGTCTATGGGTGATAGATTTGTAGAAAGTGAAGAAAGTATGGTTGAAGGGAGACATGGTTGTCTGCTATTTACCTGTAAAGAACCAGATACCTCCCTTTTTGTGGTAATATTGTCATTGGCATTAATATTACCAGACTCTACATTGGAAGGTGGAGGAATACTCTTAGATGAATAGACTACATTATTAAAAAACCATTGATTCTCAAAAAAGGTAACATGAAATAATATATTTCCTAGTAGTAGGAATCCTGGTTGAGTATGAGAATATCTAAGAAACACAATGAATTGATTGTGGGGTAAGCTTATCCAGGTTTGGTGTTAAATTCTGAACAATTGTCACACAACCAAACACCCATGGAGAAAGAGGAAAAATATCTACATTAGGATGTAATCGTCGAAGTAGAATTTCCCTCCTAAGATGGGTAGACATGTTATGTCATGCCCCAAATTTTCCACAATAATTTAAACAAATTAAATTACGGGAAAACTAAAGCTAAACAATAAAATATCAAACCAACAGGAACCTGTGTGTGCGGCTAGCAGACTCCAGACTATATGCACTACGCTAAACCAAACGCATGCCTGCACCTGCGAACAAAACCACCAGGAAAAC
>JAMKQA010024513.1:0-14101 GCA_024699735.1 Posidonia australis
AATTAAATAAAAAAATGAAAAATATTTCCCTCCAAAAACGAAACTACTAGTGGTTTTATCTCTAAATAAGTGGTTTCAATACTAGCCACTAGATTAACAATCAACCATAATGATGCATCTTCCCTCAAATTAACAAATTTGAGGGAGGATGCAACTGATCTCTTGCCTATATGTATGTATGTATGTATATATATATATAATCGAAAATGTTTTTAATAAGATCATGAAAAATCTGGAAAATAGGTTATAAAACTTTAGTCATGTGATCTGAGACGTTTTAAGGATTCCTATCCTAGATGATATATAGAAAATGCGAAAATAACATATCTACAACATCAAATCTCATAAATCACGGTAATTCTCTCACTGTTCTGTACACACTCTCTCTTTTCTCCTACAATGACTTGTACGAAGCAGATCGCCAGCAAGTCTATCGACAGTAAGGTTCCACGAAAGTAGCTTGCCACCAAGGTTGCGAGGAAGTCCATTCCCACCACCAGAGGCGCCTGTGGGGAGCACACTTAAGGATTTCCAATTTTTCACCGTTTCTCTTTTATTCCTCTCTTTGGTTTTTGTCAAAGGTTGTGTGGTAAACATAACAGAGAAAACTCATGTTTTTTTTCCCATTTTGTGTCTTCCTTTCATTCGCCCAACTGCAATAATGGGGGTGGTGAATAGTAGTAGCATTAGGTGCAGTGATAGATTTTGGATGCTATAATGTGATCATAGGATGTTGGTCTCTTCTTTTTCTTCAGCTGTTAGTACAGGAAGAGGTTGTCTCTTCCTCTTTATATCTCTCATCCATCTCCACGATGTCCCTACTACCACCATTGTCTCTTCTTTCTTGACAACAATGCGACATCGCCTCCCTTATTCTGCGACACTCCTCCGTCGAAATTGTATTACAGAAATAATTAAACCCATTGAAATTGTATTTTAGAATAATAATGAAACAATGGTACAAAAATGGAAATAGTAATCATACTATTAAAAATATATAACTTATGAAACCGATTGTATAAACAACAAACCATTAGAGTCAACTTTATAGCGTAACAGTATTATGGAACTAAATAAACCCATCGAAATTATATTTTAAAATAATAATGAAACAGTGATACAAAAAACAAAATAATAATCGTACCATTAAAAATATATAACTTATGAAACAATATTACAAAAAAAACAAATAGTAATCATAACAATAAAAAGAAATAACTTGTAAAATCGTAATACATTATTGACATGTCTAATGTAGGAAAAAATCAACAAGCAAACAAATGAAACAGTTATAGATTATGAAATGGTAATACGATAATAGAAATAATAAACGATACTATAAATACATTCAAAACAGTAATACCAGACATGTCACACACATTAGCAAGTTTAACTGAATGTTATTCGAATTTAAAAATTTAAATATGGAAACATGGTTGATTCAAATAAACTTCAAATAAGGCAAAAATCCACAATTAATCAACTAATTGTACGTCTAATAAGGGGAAAAAATCAAGATATTAACAATCAATGTTTAACAATCAACAATTGCTATTTCTGGATTTGGTGCAATTAACAATCCATGTAACCACCAAGTAACCTGTTAGATTTTAACATGATCAACAATTACCATTTCCGGATTTGATGCAATCAACAATCACGTAACAACCAATTAACCTGTCAGATTTAAAGGTGACCAATAATTGCTATATTCGAAAATAAAGCAATTAACATTCCATGTAACTAACAATTGATCTGCCAAATTTAAGCATGATCAACAATTGTTGTTATTTTATAAATTTCTAAAAAATAAAAGGCAAAACCACTCTACATATGTAGGCGATTTTGATAGCAACCACTCGAATTAAATCTAACATCCATAATCAATTTTCCCTCAAATTAGTTTATTTGAAGGAAAATGCGACTAATCTAGTTTCTATATATATATATATATATATAGGTAAATTATCAGGTAAGTCCATTCTTACTTTCGTTAAGTAAGGTCTCTCATCATCTACTATTAACAACACATTCTATGATTAAGATAAATTTAGATTTTAAATTAGTAAAACCACCTATGTTGTAATGGTGATTTTGTGAATTTTCATTTTCCCTCTAATTTCTTTTATGGATAGATTTTTATGTTAATTGATTCACATTAACATCTTGTTACACTTTACTATCCTTTTTTATATGGCAATATCTGATTTTTTTTTTATTCGTGGCGTTTTAGTTTTAGTTTTAGTTTCGATTTCACATTTCATTGTTTTTGTTTTAGTATTCCTATTTTTTCCTGTATTAGTTATAATGTTAACTTTACACTTACTTGTTTTTATTTTAGTATTACTATTTTTCCTATTTGCATTTTAATATTTGAGATCTTCACTGATTCAATATCACTATTTTTGACATATATTGTTTTTTTTTAAATCAGTTGATATATTACTAAATTTAAATTACCAAGCTATGAAACCACCTCTAAGTAAAACAAATAACCAAGTATAGTAGCAAGTTCAAAATCACCCACCAGTTTAATCAATTATTACAAACTCGTTGTAATGTTCAAAATGACAAAAGGATAACTATCATTCAAAAAATCACTTGCCCCCTAAAGAAGTTACTAGTCAACAGGAGGAGCAGGGCTGGAAGAGGTAGGAGGTGTTGGAGCCAATATTCCAGCCACTGATGTGATAGACTAAGTCGTCCGATCACGGACCGTCTGTACCCGAGTTTGACTCCAATCCTCATGCATTTTAACCAGCACCTGCAAGAAATCATCTTGATTTCCACCTGAAATACAAAGTTCTCTCCAAAATCCCATTGAAGAAATAATGTTGAAGATAATATCCAAAGCTGATCTAAATACATTTCTAAAAGTTCTGTTATTTCTTTCAATCCATAAACACCACAGTATTACAAGGATCAACAAATTCCAAAAGGGTTAGAGTCCAATACACTTAGATGGAGAATCCATTGAAAAAATATTCATCAAGTTGATGGATGTGCAGAGTACTAGGTTCATGGGAAAAAATCCCCAAACTTGAACTGCAAATGTGCAAGTTAAAAAAACGTGAGCAAAAGATTCCAATTCGATACTACAAGAAGGACAAGAAACCTGACCTAGTCAGTGTTTTTTAGACAAATTTTCTCTAGGTAATATTTTATTATAAATTACCATTCAAGAGAATAACTTAATTTTTGATGGTAGATTTCCAAATTTGCTCAAAGAAGAGAAATCTAGTAGTTCCTCCATCATTGATGGCTACTACATCCTTATCATTGTTGAGACAAAGGTTACTCGCTATTTTTGACACATATTGTTGTAAAAAAAGAGAGGATATTCCTTTATTCTCCTATTCCACTTCCCACAATAGTCAAGGAAAAAAACGTAGAAAAAGAAGAAGAAGAAGTGAATCTCAAATCCTCCTCTTCCACTCCTTGTAGTTGGGGAAAAAAAAAAATGAAAACTGTGTTGTGTGATCAACTGTGCAATAGGAGATCAGGCTGCACAATCGACAGCAGGTGGGGGAAGTGGATAGTGTTGTGCGGAAGGGCAATAGGGAACTGAGTGAAGGTGTCGGGGACTATACAAGGGACAAGAGATCGACCGATGGGTACCAGTCAGGGAGGGCCTCCATGGGTGGAGGTGGTGTGAGGTAGGAGGGTGTCACGACTAGACGTTGTGGCGAACAGTCGTCGAGTCAGGGAGGGTTCCAAGGGTAGAGGCGGCATGAGGGAAGAGGATTGCAGTGGGAGGGGAGAGTGTCGTATAGGAGAGGGCACAAAGGGAGGATAGGTCGGAGAGGGATGGAAGGAGGACAGGGTGGTTGCAGGCTGCAGGCATCGAAATGGAGGAGAGGGAGGATAGGAGGACAAGGCGTCGGGCTATGGTCATCAACTGCAGGTTGCAGGCATCGATGGGCGGCATCAGGAATGGGCGCATGTCAAGAGGGAGGGGGTAGTTTTCTAACCTTTTTTTGTTTCGAGGTGAGGTTTTAATAATTGAGAGAGATAGATTTTGAATTTTGAATTTTGAATTTTGAAATTCAAAATTTAAGTGATTTCTGAAAGTAATTTCTAGTTTTGATTAAAATCAGATCATAGATAATCTCCATAATGTACGTACAGGATCATGTACTTTACCATCTAAAAGTAAAGACAGGTCTTACCTGACTCTCTCTCTCTCTCTCTCTATATATATATATAAGATATTTAGTTTGTTATTATTAACTTATTGTAATAAAATAAATATTTTTTTGGTCAAATATTTGTAATTAGAATAAATTATAATTATTAAAAATATCATATTAATTTATTTATAAACTAAAAAACATATATTTGATTTTTTTTCCCCATTTCATCACTTATCTACTTGAAATTTGTTTATTATTTTACTCATAATTCTTCTTGATTATGGAAATAAATTATCATATAGAAAGTGATCGTATTATGGATGAATATGGTAAATGATCGAACAAAGCTTAGTTCATTTCGAACTATTACTCCAGTTAGGAGTTATGGGTTCGATTCTCATTGGGTGCAAAACTCTAAAAAAAATATGGTAAAATACATATTTACTCCATATTGACTCCATTTTATTACTTCTAGTCATTGTAGATTTATTACTTATGAGATATGTATGTAATTATATTTTATCGAATTGACATTTATCTTGGGAACCTATAGTTTATAAATTATTATATTGATATTTCATTAGGTTTATAATTGTACGAGATGTTATTAATATTCATTTTTTTGCATAGCTGAATTTGATCCATATCTATTTTTCTTTCATATTCAATATTTGATGAATATCTGAAAAACATCCGTATCTAGATTTCTTTGAATATGATTTTCAATTTTCATATCCGATATATATTCATATCTGTATCTGTATTTGAAAATTTTAAATAAATGCAAATATGATAAAGGATATATCTAATCTGCATTCGATCTATTTGCACTCCTATCTCCTGACCATATCCTTAAAAAACACATAAAAATATATTTGTAGCCATATATTTCTTTCTTTCCTTTGTTTTCAATGAATAACTGCATTTTTTGTTTCCTATTCACATGTGCTTTTAAATTTTATTTATTTATTTCACAATGTTTTTTTTGTGTTATGTATGTTACGTTGATAATTTAAAAAATAAATTTTGTTTTTCGTTAAATTACCATATATGCTCTTATCATTCCATTATTTTCTATTTTAAATCTTAATTTTATTATTTTATCACGCTTAATGTTTAGATATTTTCATCCCTCTCTCCATACAAATTTCCTATTTATTCTCTATTTTAGACTAAGTAAAGATAATCACAAACATCTCCCTCCCCCCCCTCCCCTATAAAAGATTCTATTACAATTGGTTTCATTTATTGATCATTTTCTTCTATTTATTATCTTTTAATATTTTTTATCTCTCTCCATAGACAATAAATATAAATTATGGTCAAAGCAGTCATGTCTTTGACCAAACAGTTTGTTACAAGCCTTTATAATTAATATTAATAATTAATTCATTGTTTCACAATTAAGTTCTGAATAACATTTTTCATTTTGATTCTATCATTTTCAATAGCGAAATGCTCTTCCCATACCATATAAATTTTTTAATATTACGTATTTACATGTTTTTATATTTTCTCTTCTTTTTTATTTCCTATACATCACGAGAGCTTTTTTCCTTTTATTTATAATATTAAATAAAACAAATACAACTATCAATTTAATAAGGAAATGTCACATGCACACAACTAACTTTTATTTAAAATATTTTAATTTTAAATCATATATTAAATGTATCTTTAGTAGTTTCTTAGGCTTCTTAGTAACACACTATTTCAAATATCAATGTAAATCATAGAATATTAAAAATTCTAAAAGTCAATATAACTTCTCGATTAACTAATGTTTTCTATATTTGTAATGTTAATCGTATTTTCCTATAATTTTCAAATTCTATAGATAAAAAATAATTTATTTTTTTATCATTCCATGATTTTTTTTTTTTATCCAAACAAGAATCCTTATCTTACAAGCCATCTCTCCCATGAAAAGTTATATTTCTATATAATATTCTAAAAATTAGTATATCCCACATTATCCCAACATCCTTGAACCGAATTGTGTACCTTCCATCTTAGATCCCGTTTGGTTGAGGTTGTGGTTGTCCTAAAAACTTGATTCGGTGCACATTTCCCAATGAACAATAATGTGTAGATTATGATTGCATAATATTACACCAATTCTACGAAAATCGACCCAAATTTGGGTTATGAAAATCAATATAAATTTCTTTAAAGTTTTGCCTCCATTAACGTGCAAATTCAATCATTTCATGACTTGTTTGATTCACTTATTGTACATTATCTTGATCATTCCACTATCTATACGGCCAAAATCATTACCAAACAAGCCCGCTTGAGCTTGACTATTGGTTTTTACATTTTATTCTCCCTTCTCCTTCCTTATATACATTCAAGTGGTGTTTTACATTTGGTGCCTTACATTCTATATCCATTGGTTCATCGACTAGAAGAGATGGGAAGAAGAAACGCAAGCACTCTACAATGAAGGTATTGCTTCTCCCAAATCTTCATGCATCTGTATAATCCATAGTTTACAAAGTTGATTTAGATTTGAATTTAATCTCTATTTATAATTATGAATTTGATGCCAAAAAAGAAATAACACATCGTAACATAATTCTTCTTCCAGATCCATACACAAATCAACTAACATATTAATTTACCTCATGATAAACGTTTAAAGTGTCCTTAAGGATACTTTACAGTCAAATGCTGCTTAGTGTACTTAAAACACAGTGAATGGAAAACCAACAACATTGTACATTAATTTCTTTTTGCTCGATTCCTATTATATATTAACAAGTTGGTAATTTACATTAGCAAAATGATACTATAGTAATTAAATGTGGTTTAAAGGGATGATGACTTTGGCTTGGTCACATGTGTAAATACATTGTTAGAATATATTCTGGAGACGAAACTTGCTCAACATAAGAAAGAATTATAGGAAAAATAAGAGATAACAAGATGAAGTTAATTGAAGAATGTCGAATGAAAATATAAAATTAGATAACAAAATATTCAATGATAGATAGGGTAAGAGTGAGCAAAGAAATTTTGAAATAGTTCAAATAGAGTTGGTGATTGTATCTTTCTTATTACTTTTTATATTGTGACCCAAAGTCTAGATCAAAGAGAAAGAAAAAATTATAATTTACTGTTGTGAACTTTCATCATTGCTCATGCTACCAAAATTTATTGATTTTAGTGTGTTTCAATGAGACACTCAATTGGTATTTTGGATCAATTGGGAATTAACAATTATATAAGTTTTCTAACTATGCCTTTTATCAACTATTAAATAAGAAGTTGTACATATTTAATTTTAAAAAATAAAATGGAAAAAAATATTAAGATTGATATAAGAGGAATGTGAAGAGGGAAAGTTACCATAGATATTATAAAAGTTAAAAAAAAAGGTGTTTTGATTAGTAGACTAATAAAGAATAATTAAGAGACATGCGTAGTTGACATACTTCCCTTACCTTCATAAAGTTAGAACTAGTATAATGGTACAGATAGATATAGATAATGATATAAATATAAATTATTATTTTTATTACTATTATCATCATCATCATCATTATTATTATTATTATTATTAAGTTTTACTAGGCTTTAGCATATGGGTATGTTTTCCGACATTTGGTGTTCTTTTCTTTACAAGTTTGATTGTTTGATTTGGGCCCCAGCCCAGAAAATGTAAGCCCCTGTGTTGGCAATTTGCACCGCCGAACATGACCGGATCCGCTTTCTAGCCCCTCCGCCTTTTCTTTCTTCCGAGCATCATAAAATTTGTCAGGAAACTTTACATTAAGTACTCATGGGCTCAATTTCTAGGCTCAATTTTGATCCCCAAGTATGGATCAAGAACTCATGGGCTCCCCTCTATTTAAAACAAACAATAGAAGGAAAAAAGGGTATCTAGATTCACATGGTCAGTTGGGCCTCGTTTTTTTTCCAAAAGCACCTGCAGGAAAGCATTCTGTAGGTGCATAAATTGAAGTTTATTATAACTGTTGGATACGGAGGACGATTGAGATTAATCCTTACTAGCTTTGTCTCCAACTCCTCCACCCTCTCCGCCCCTCTCCGACTGGCCGTCTCCCCCTCTCTACCCCTCTTGCCCTCCCTGACCACCCTTTTCATTAGATCATATCTATGGTTATTCTGCTTTTGAAAGGTGAATGGTCTCTGCGTGTTGAAATGCATGTCAGTTCACTTTTTTTTTCTTGATTGGATTCTGAAATTGAATGGGTTTCTAGTGATTTTGCTTCAGCAACAATAGTTTGCACATATTGAGGCTTTTCCTTTCCTAGTTACTCCAATTGCCATTGTAATGGGTATAATAAAGTTCCATGAATCAAGTAAGGAATCATGTAATAGCTGACGAATTGTATTTGCTTCTTTCAAGTATTTTAAATTTCTGTGACTTTTTCCTACAGGTTGAGAAAGGAATGTGTATGACTAATGAATGGCTATATTTCAATGTACAAATCAATGGCCAGCAAGGTAAAACATAGAAAATTGGTATCTCTGACAAGCCATCAGGTTTTACTTTATAACACATGTGAATCTTCTTATTCAAAATTACTTGTTGGAATATAATAGTTTTGGTTTTAATTATAATTCAAAATATTTCTTAATATTGTTAATATATCATTTACTCTATCATTATATATATTCTCTATGATTACGTTGTTTCTTTTTATCGTAGAAATTGTATTTATTCATAATATATCTTGTCTCCTTTATATATTTTATTGTTGTATTATGGAAAAAATAAAAGAAAAATTCTTTTTACTTCTTCTTCTTATTTTTCTTTTTTTTCCTGATATTAATACTACAGATTTGAATATCTCAAAAAAACTTACACCATTGGAGATCTTGGTGTCATATCTTTGAAGAGAAATCAAGAAATTTCTATGTAGCAGAACGGATTTTCTTCTTCAAGCTAAGGAATCTATCCTACTTCGTTAAAAGTTAAGATCCTTCTTATTCTTCTATTTATTGTTAATTATTTGTCATCTTTGTTTATATCTTTTTACATTTAATCATATTATCATTATTATTTATCAAAAAATTCCAACAATTTTGAAGAAAATAAAAATAAAAAACCGATGAACAAAACCGTTAGGTGCATTTCCCTTTGTCTCGAATAAATTTTTCCCTGAACCCTCGTAAGGATACGGATTCTTCAAGAGCCACATGGAGGCTCTACCTTCATCAAAGATTTAACTTTCTAAATTTGTTTCTCAATATTTAATTTTGGCAGACCCTCCCAATCCGAAAAACCAACACCTACATTCGACTCCTACAGCAGGAGATGGAGCCTGCTCTTCGGGAAGCTTAAG
Organism: Posidonia australis; assembly: GCA_024699735.1. Lineage (NCBI taxonomy): Eukaryota > Viridiplantae > Streptophyta > Magnoliopsida > Alismatales > Posidoniaceae > Posidonia > Posidonia australis. The sequence goes on from JAMKQA010024513.1 coordinate 9,449, forward strand.
ATACATTTCAGTCTCCTCCAAGTGACACTGAAACCAGAATTCAATCCCCATCTTAAAAAAAAAAAAAAAAAAATTCCTCCGCGCTTGCTGTGTTTCTATCCTATGCAGAGTAAGACAGGGGGAGTGTGTATGGGTTGGGGGTATTTCAAGGTAAGACCACAGTTTTCTGAACCAGATTATGGTTATTACTGGTTTGTATCTTATCAATTAATTCTATTACAGGTTTATATCTGTTTAGTTTGATTTATATTGTTGATTTATAGTTACATCTTTACCGTAAATTAGTAAGTTTTTTTCTCAATTTGTATATCTAAGTAGGATTTAATCGTGACATTAGTATGTCATTTGTGTTGTTTTGTTGATAAGTTTTGTGATTGGTTTTAACTTGTTAATTTGTGTCTTTTCCACTCATTAATTCCAAGCTTTGGTTCATGAAATGAAAATGATGAGATTAGAAATCAATGACACTGCTTTAGTTTCTGCCATTATAGAAAAACTTCTAAGCTCTTGGGATAATTTTGCCAGAGGCTTAAGATACAAGAGAGGTCCTTGTTTCACCAGATAATGTCATCGTCTATATCAGGATTGAAGAGAATATTAGAGTCCTCAACAAATCCTTAGGTTCTAACCATCATCCCAAGGCTCATTTAGTTGAATCCAAGTCTTTTCATAAGAAAATAAAATCACATTTTCAACATAAGAAGAATCACTTTCATACCAAAAACAAGATTTCTAAGTCCCATACTTCTATACCTAGACCTTATTATGTCTCTGAGAAGACTAATCATATGGCGAAAAATTGCTACCACAAGTTTGATAAGAAACGCTAAGGTCAACCCTCCAAAGCCACTCTAGAGGTGCACATGGCTATTGTTTCTACTAACACCTCTGATCCTTCTTTGATCACTTTCCTTTACTTCAGAAATCAATGTAGCAGAATATTCTTTTGACTAGTGGCTTAATTTTAGAGATAATATCCATATTTGTTATAATCATTTCCTATTTTCTATTTATCAGGCTACAGATAGCGGACAGAGTGTAAGAATGGGAAATGAGATTTGTACATGTATAATGAAGGATCTACAGCGGCAAGTGAGCGGCATCGCAATGGGACTTCAGCAGGTAAGGTTTCCGGTGGCTTTGTGATTTTTGTTTTCCTTGTGTTGTTTTCTGTTTCCTCCATCGCATCCTTTTATTGAGAACAAATAAGCCTGTTACTCCCCTCTGTCTCAAATGCTCCCAAGAAATCCAACGACATCACCGACAGTTTCACAAGAAATGGATGTTTGTTACTGTAGATTACGTTAACCACCTTCTAACATCTCTTATTTGGTCACGAAGACCAAATATTATATTTCTTTATACACTCCCATTATTCATGAGAAGTATAAAATTATTTTCTTTTCTCATTATTCACGGAAAGTACAAATTTTCATTTCCATTTTCATTATTCACGAGAATATTCTTTATTTCCATTACATATAGAGATATTCCTTAATTCCATCAAGTTCACAAACTTGATAAACATTTTCGCTGGAATCCCTTTTGTAAAGGATCAACAATCATATCATCTGTGGGAAAATAACTTGCTTTTATTTCCCCCTTTTCCACGATATCACGAATATAATGATATCGTATTTCAATATGTTTTTCTTTTGAACTATTAGCACCACTATTTTACAAGACTGATTGCAAATTGGTTGTCACGGTATATATCTATTGGATCATATTATGGTTTAAATCATTTAAAAACATTTTTATCCAAACAGCATGTGTGGCTGCAGTACTGTAGGCAACATATTCAACTTTCTGTGTGTATTTCGCTGCACATCTATGCTTTTTACTGCCCCAAGATGCACCACCACCTCCAAAGATGAATAAATGTTTCGAAGTGGACTTTCCATCATCTTTGTCAACAATAAAGTCTGCATCAGAATAACCAAGCACTTTAAACTCATCCGCTTGATAAGTAAGCTTGTGGTGCAAAGTTCCTTTTATATATTTCATTATTTTTTTAACAGTTTCTCAATGTGTCGTTCTAGAATTGCTTTGGTATCTACTTACCAAACTTACATTATATGTCAAATCTGGTCTAGTACATAATATTGCATACATTAAACTTCCAATCACTTGGGCATATGATACTTTCAAAGGTTATTTCCCTTTTCTAGGACATTGGTCCTTACTTAACTTTTTCCCAAAAACATATGGTGTAGGGGCTGAAGAACAATTTTTCATTCCAAACCTTTTTAGTACTGTACATAAGTATCTTTCATGATTTATACATAGTGTTCTAGATTTCTAATCCCTTAGATCTGAATTCCAAGAACATAAGATGCTTCTCCATGTCATTCATCTCAAATTTCAAGCTAAGTTCTTCCTTTGTTTTATTCAACATGTCAATGTTATTTCTGATGAACAAAATATCATTCACATACAATGCTATTAGGTTTTACTGGTTCTTCATTCCTATTTATAGTTTCATCATTTTTATTTATAGGCTCATTTTGGTTATCTCCCAGAATTTCCATAGGTTCAATTATATTTTCCATATTTTGTTCTCCTTCTATCATAGGGTCTTGTTCCTAGACATCATTGAAATAATCATTACCCCACTACAAGTAGTGGTTCCATTTCTTTCTCATTTTCTTCCTTTTCATTTAAATTTTTAGAAAAGTCGCATCTCTGTATTCAATAATTCCCTTGTTTTTATGGTAAAATTTATAACCAAAAGAATTCTTACAATAGCCTATAAATCTGCATTTAAGTGTTATAAATTCTGACTTATCCCTTAACTGTCCAGAAAATAAGTACATGGTAACATGGGCTATAGATCCTCGTTTTCTTAAATAATGTAAATTGGACTTAATTCCGGTCCACAACTCATAAAGTGTGTTAGGTACAGATTTGGAGGGTATTCTATTTAATACATGATTTGTTAAAAGGAAAGTTTCTCCCCAAAAAGTTTTAGAGAGATCTGAATGTGAAAGCATACATCTAGCATAATTAATTAAAGTTTTGTTTTTTCTTTCTGCCACACCATTTTGTTGTGGTGTATAAGACATTGTAGTGTGTCTTTTAATTCCATGTATTTCACAAAATAGTTCAAATTCCTTAAAATTATATTCCCCACCTCTATCTAACCTTAACACCTTAATGTTTCAAGTTGTTTTTCTATTTCTAGCTTATATTTTTTGAAACATGTTAATACCTCACTATTGTGAGATATTAAATATACATAAGCATATCTAAAAAAATATCTATAAAAGTCACAAAATATTCCTTATGATTATATATTTTAACACTAAGTGGATCATACACATCAGAATGAATTAAACCCAACAATTCATCTGATCTATGTCTTATTCCAATAGATTTCTTAGTCATTTTTTCAACTAAGCAATGGTGACATTTTCCTAATTCTATGTCTTTAATATCAGACAACATGTTCATTTTTATCATTTGATTCATTTTAAACTTACTAACATGTACCAATCTCAAATGCCACAGCTCACATTCAGATAAATAACACAGTGAATAACCTGAAGCCACATCAATTTCATTTATTACATTGTTGATTACAATAATTATGAATAAATCATGTTCAAGTACATAAGTTCCCATAACAAAAACCTTTTTATCTTTCCAAATGGACACACGTTTATTGTAAAAATGTACTTCCAGACCATTCTTCATTAGAGTGCTCACGGAGATAAGATTCTGCCTCATACCAGGTACATAGGGGATGTCCTTCAATACCATAATGTTGTCTCCTAGATCCAACCGATAAGTGTCAATACCTTCTACATCTAAATAAGTGTTATTTTCCATATAGATGTGTTGTTCTCCTGGATCGAATTCTTTAAAGGATAACAATCTTTTCTCGATTGTTAACTAAGTTTTCTATGTGTTTAGACCCAAATCCGTATTTTATGTATTTAGACCTGTAGATTTTAGATCTAGTCCTGATTCATTACCAACCTTAATGAGAATCGGCGTAGGATTGATTGACGAGAGTGTGGCCATGGACGATGTGAATAACGTGGTTGCAATGGATTCCTTGTCAACTGGTGTTGTTGAATAGACTTCGTTGAAGTAGGTTAGTAGGTGGGAGGTGATTACCCGTCTTCGAAAATTGAAACCCAAGGGACCATTTTTGATATCTTTCTCAATCAATATACTACTTCTCTTTTTTTTTCCTTTTGGAAAATATTTCATTAATGCATTTTACCTTTTATTATAAACTGCGGGCGGTTGGGCAACTACTGTATTTGCCCCCCGAAACAAGAGACGGTTAAAAAAAAGAGAAAACCTTCTTCCTCAAGAATCCGTAAAACTTTCCCTGGACTTCCGCAAAAAGTAAAATACATCCAAGCACGCTTTTACAACCTCCGTAGAAAAGCAAAAAAAAGAAAAAAGAAAAATCAATTGAACGACTCTCACTCCTACGTGACACCCTTTTTCCTTCCCTGTTCCCATCCTCCCTAAACATGGAAAACGGGTCGGCTGTTTCGTGTGCCGGATTGGACCGATCTGGTCCGATTTCCATGTCTAATCCTCCCCATCATGAGCAATTGAACGCTCATTTTGACCTTCTCCGTAGGACCTTATTAGATGCAAGAAGTTGGGTTAATTGAGAGTTTTTGTAATAAG
>JAMKQA010024514.1:0-18475 GCA_024699735.1 Posidonia australis
GTGCAGGAGGATGCCTGCAGCTCCGTCCTCCTGTTGTCGCATCTGGGTGAAGCGTGAGGCTTTCCAGATGTGTGGTTGTTGTTGTCCTTGTGGTGGTTCCGAAGGATGTTTTGAGTTCCATCCTCTTGTGGTTTCAGGGTGACTTGGTGGGTCCCCAACTGTCTGTTGTCATCTCTAGGTGACTCAGTGGGTCCCCAGCCGTCTGTTGTGGTTTCTAGGTGACTTGGTGGGTCCCCAGCTTTCTGTTGTTGTTTCTTGGTGACTTGCTGGGTCCCCAGCTGTCTATTGTGGTTTCTGGGTCACTCGGTGGGTCCCCAGCTGTCTGTAGTCGTCTCTGGGTGACTCTGTGGGATCCCTAGCTGTCTGTTGTCGTCTTTGGGTGACTTGGTGGGTCCCCAACTGTCTGTTGTGTTTCTGGGTGACTCGGTGGGTCCACAACTGTTGGTTGTGGTCTCTAGGTGACTCGGTGGGTCCTCAGTTGTCTGTTGTGGTCTCTAGGTGACTCAATGGTTTCCCAGGAGTGTGTTGTTGTTTTGGGGTGGCTCTGGTGAGTTCCCGATGCTTGTGTTGTTCCTTTCAGATGCTCTACCTGAGGATGGGGTATCTAGGGGAGGGTGGTGTGTGTGGAGTTGCACATTGGTGTTGTGTAGCTATGTCGCACATGTTGTTTGGGGCTAGGCCATGGAGTGGCATAGCCTAATGTGTTGTTTGTTGTGTGTTGTTTTGGGGTATCTTATCGGGATACCCAGTGGTCTTGGTGGGTTGTGGCTCAGGTGGCTTTGTGCCATTTGGGCGGTGGAGATTTTTCTTCAATGTTTCCGTTGGGTGTCTTATTGTTGATCTTCTTATTCGCTTGGGGGCTGGATGGCATAGTGCTATCTGACCTGTGGAGATCTTCTTTCTCCTGTGTTTGCTTTTGGGTTTTTGGGTTCATGCGGTGGAGATGGGGCGAGTTAAGTGGAGCTGGCTGCCCATCTCGCTTGGTGGCGTCGTTGGTCGAGCCGGTGGTTGTGATCCCACGTGTTTTCCTCTAGGTGGATGTTTCCTGATTTGGGTGTAACTATTGTCGAGGATCTAGCAGAGGTATCATCAGGATAATGGCACCATCGAGAAGTCTTCCTAGGAAGGAGGAACGGCTCGTGTTGGTTTGGACACTCTTATTTGGAGTTGCTTTAGTTTGGAGATTCATTTGATTTTGACACCCGAGTAGTCCTTACCATTGGTGTGGTTGTTTCATTGGAAACAGTGACTTTTGTGGCCTTGGACTCTAGATTGTTGTATCTTTGACGTGAGCTTCACACTTAATAGATGGTCTAAGTGTGTTTTGGCGGTCACACGTCTAGACCTACAAGGCTGCCGTCGCAACAAGCGGTAATGAGTCCACCAAATATCCTTTTGGGTTGGGATTAGTTCTTGTTGCGATGAGGCAACGTGGTGTCTTGTGGTTCTTGCCAGTTAGGAGGATCACAGGAGGAACTGTCCACCCATGTGTTTTAGTGTTGGCCATAGTGGGGGTTGTGCTCTTGATCCGGTGGAGTGTCGATCTGCGAAGCAGTTCCTAGAGACAGACGCACATGGTTGGCTAGTTTGTCGATGCACACTAGATCCATCAAGAGCTTTGTTGTGTCTCAGTAGCTGGATATATCTTGTACCTTGGATTGGTGGGGGGTTTTCTAGGGTAATGAGAGTCGTTACTGAGCACAAGGTATGGGGTTCGGTGGTTGTTGACCAAGTTGTGTATCAGAGTGGCGCAGCGGAAACGCGGCTAGAGCTGGTTGCACTTGGTCAATCCTGTGGTTTCGTGTCTCCAAGGGTGTTCTAGATGTTTCATGACTCTGGGAGACACTGCTTTGGAGCCTCTGGGTGGAGATTTTTGTGCCCAGAAGGGATTTCACCCAAGATCTCTGTGGTGTTCGGACTCAAGGAGAGTTGAGTCCTTAGTGTCGCCCTTGACCTAAGTACGATGAAATGGCTCTGTAAGGCAGAGATTTCTCCTACAGGTCGTGGATTTTGGGTGGCATCGTTGTGCTCTTGTCTGGGTCGTTCAAGTGATGTCCTAATTTTGGTGCCCTTGGTTTTCGCTTAGAGAATTTTGAGGGTGAAATTCCTTTAAGGGGGTTAGGCTATAACGACCCAGGTTTTTGGAGTGGTGATTTGGCTAGATAATTAAAGTAAATTCAGGCGTGTTAGGCTTTGGGGGTCCCAATGCCTAATGTGGGACACGTTCTCAGTGGTTTCTGACGCTTAGATTGTGGGTTTCTGTCCTTTTGGTGTGGTGTGGTGTGGTTTAGGTGCTGTGTTGGTCCTCTTAGGAGTTTTGTGGTTTCTCTTGGGCCGTGGAGGTTTGGTGGCGGGTCCCTGGTGGCACGAGTCACGTGGACGTGGAAGGTCGCGTGGTTTGGTTTCGTGCTTGCGGCTTCCTTTCTTTCCTTCCCTTATTTCTCTTTCCTTTCCTTTCTTTATTTCTTTTCTTTCTTTCCCTCCCTGGGCCCCACCCCTACCCCTTCTTCTTCTTCTCCTGTCGCGCGTGGGAGACGTGGGAGAGGGAGAGAAAAGAGAGAGAGGGGAGATGGGAGGGAGAGAGGGATTGTGAGAGAGAGAGAGGGAGATGGTGGGGAGGAGGTTGCAGGCACCATCGTGCCATCATCGTCGTGTGGAGGAGAGGAGCAGCTCGTGGCTAGAGGAGGAGCGTCGCTGTCTGTCTCACGTCGCCACGCATTCGGTGGAGGTACGCAACCCGTACATTTTATTTTGATTCCAAATTTGTACCATAGGTACATGTTACTGTGCTAGTAATTGTAGTGAATTTTATAGAATATATTGTGCATTTGTGTGCCATTTATGGTTGGGGATGAATAGTGTCCCCTTCGTGTTTTCTAGGGTATTCTCAAGATCCGCTTGATGGATTTCGGTATTGTTTGTCTGGTTTGGAAGATCTTGTTGAGATCTTCATTTTGATATGTTGTTTGCATGGTTTGGTTTGGTGGTTTGCAAGATTGGGCTTTGGATTGCCCTGCAGTTACCTAGATCAGCATGCCGAATTATTTCGATATGTCGTTTTTATTGCAGAATGTCCCCTCGACCCTTGCTTCAGTTGACTGAATTTATTCGGTCTGCCGTTCTAGGAGTCTTGGGTGTTGACAGAATTTTTGATTCGGTAGACCGAGTGGTTTTTTGGTCTATCGATTTGGTGCTTTAAGTCCAGATTCGGTCCACCGTTCCATTTCAGTCTACCGATTCAAGCCCTGATCCTGCATTAAGTTATCTTATGTTTTGATTAATATATATATATATATATATGTATATAGATATATATATTAATCTTGCGGGGGATAAACATAATGGCATAAATGATTAGGATAATCATTAGAATGGTCTAGGGTTTGCCTAAAAATGAAATAGGAAGATTTCACCTGGGGTCTGGGTAGAATAAAAGATGAAATGATTTAGAAATAGTAGATTCTATCTCCAGATGGTTTAGATTGGACTTTAGGGATAATGATAGTGTCCTTAGGTCTAGGATTTGTGTGTTTTGTGTGTGGTGCACTTAATGGAGTATTCAGTGGCACTGTTTTAGGTGTTTGAGAAAATCTGGCTGTGCTCCCGAGCGACACGAGCCAGAAGATGTCTTACACTTGGTGCCAGTGCATGTGAGTTATAGTTGTGTTTTCTTTGCATTGGTGTTTTCTTTGGTTGTGGTTGTGGGTTGAGTGTAGTGCTCATGAACCTAGACGCTCCAATGGTGCTCTTGCTTGGGCCTGACAGGAGAGCTGTCGAGGCTGTGTCTTGTTTGTGGTTTCTCGACCTTTGGTTTCCGTGCCACTGTTGGGCATAATATTGCTTGAGGTTTAAAGGACATTTAATGGTTTTTGAAAAGGGTTTTCCCAAAAGAAAGTTTTGGAAAGAAAAGAGTACAGATTTGAAAGTGGTTTTGGAAAGAGTTTTCTGATGTTTTCTGTTTGCGTTGGGGGCCGAGATACCTGAGGCGGAGATTTGTCGGGTCTTGGAGGTATGATACTCCTTGACTATCATTTCAAGGGTTGAGGTGTTTCATGGCATGATGGGGAGGTATGATACTCTTGTTGTCGCTATGAGCATTGAGGCTCGTTTGTTGTCAGGTGTGGAGGTATGAGACTCCTTCCTGAGCACCGTGTGGAGGGCACCGTGAGGAGGCATACCTTGTGGTGGCCAGTGCGGGTGGGACGCGCGCCCCATAGCTGGTAGCGTCCTGAGAGGCAAGACTGCCTTCCCAAGGAGGGCTTGGCTTTGTTGAGGGTTCTCCATGTGGGAGAATTGTGGGATGATGCAGCTCCTACACAGGGTGGCACGTCGTGGTAGTGCAAACACTGTGGTCGCTCCTCAGTGGACTGCTTGTGGCTTGTGTTGTCTGCTTGGCACCGGGCAGTTCGACACACTGTTTATGCGGAGTCCTAGTTTGGAAAATCAGGCTCTGGGCCTAGAAGAGGTCATGGCTTTGGCGGCTGTTAAGGCGTAGTGCATTGGGAGCGGTGGCTCCAGTATTTGGGAGCAGTGGCTCCATTATTTGGGAGTAGTGGCTCCGTTGTTGTGGGAGCAAAGGCTCTGTGGCTTGGTGTGTACTTGGGTCCAGAGGGGACCATGTCGTGTAGAGCAGAGTCTCTGTTGTTTTGCTTTTGGTGTTATTTTGGGCTTGATATGGCGAGAGTAGCTTTCTTAAGCATGCATAAATGGTTTTAAAAAGTGCATGCATGTGGTTTTGAAAGGAAAAGAAAAGAAATGGTATTAAAGGCATGGTTTTGTGATTTTGTGGCCTGTTGTGTAGTGGTAGACTCCCTTCTTTAGTGTTGCGGTGTCCGAGAGGGATGCCAGTGCCTGTGTGGTGGCATCGGTGGATTGCCCTTTTGGTTTGTCGGCATCCAGCTGTGATGCCTATGCTTGGTTGCCCTCGGCATACGTTGTCGAGTTGTAGGTGGGGTGCGTGATGGGTGACTGTTGAGTGGTCACTCACGTGTGCTTTGTTTTGTGTGTTTTTGGCAGGTGTAGGATAGTCGCTATTGGTTGCTAGTGCATATAGGAGGAGTCACTCCACCACACATCAAGGATCTTGGTGAGTGATAGTTTAGTTTATTTCTGTAGTTTATTAGTTTTTTTTTTCCTATTGAGAGTACTTAGCTTTAGTTCCATCATTAGTGTAATTGTTGGATAATAATAATGATAAAACAAATAATGAAATTAAAAAAACATTCTTGCTAGGTTTAGTGGTAGCGACTTGGGGGTCGTTACAGAATCACTTCCGGGCTGTTGAGGAGGACCTAGGGAACAAAAATGGAAGAGGATTGAGCTCTGATCGGAGCAGACCTGAGCAGGCAATGGGGTGGCTGCTTGTGGCCACCTGAGCTCTCCGGAGACAGTGGCCAGAGCTGGCCTGAGCTCTGAATTTTCTCCTCTCCGAGCTTCCTCACTGATCTGAGCTTCCTCTGGTTGCTCTGGTATGAGTAATTCCTCTTGGTTGCTCTCCTCTCAGGCCTTCTCTCCTTTTTTCAAGTTTTTCTCTTATCTTTTTCAAGCTTTTTCCCCCTTTTTTCTCTTGTAAATGGGGGTATTTATAGGCTTGCAATGGCTGGGTTGTTTAGGTTGTTAGGGGTAGTTTGTTTTGGGTTGTTGTAGGTAGTTAGAAGTTGTTACAAGTTGTTATAGGTTGTTATGATGAAGGTGGGAAGTGGTTAGGTTTGTTTAAGTGGTTAGAGGTTGTTATAGGTTGTTATGGTGGAGTGGGAAGTGGTTAGGGTTTGTTTAGGTGGTTAGAGGTTGTTATAGGTTGTTAGCGTTTTGGATTATGGCTTAGGATTAGATTTTGGGTTTAAGTTATGATTTAAGCTAGCTTAGGGTTTTGGATTAGTGTTTTTTAAGTTTAGCGTTTTGGATTAGGCCATAGGCTGGGTTTAGAGTTTTGGATTTGGTTTGCTATATCTAGGGTTTTGGATTAGGGTTTAGGCTAGGTTTAGAGTTTTGGATTAGGGTTTTCTAAGTCTAGGGTTTTGGATAGTTTGGGGTTTAGGTTTAGGGTACAGTTGCAAGCATCCCTAAGCAAGGTCGGAGGACGAATGGAAAAAAGATTGATGCTCAAGGTTGATAAAGACACTCCACCCCCTCTTACAAGGAAAAGAGTACAGGATGAGAAGACCACTACTTTCAAAGCAATTCATTGAGAATCAAATGGCACAAAGTTATCAGACTTGTGAACCGGATAGTTTGGGTTATCAGCCCACTCTAGACAACGTAACGGTTGTTAATCAGGTAGTTCGGGCTACCAGCCCAAGGGAAAGGGGGCATGACAGGATACCACACCTGCAGACTTATAAGATAGACGCCTTGACGGGTGTCAATTGGGTAGTTCAGGGTACACACCCTGTGACCATGCCAGTGAAACCCTACACGGCTCTCTTACGGTGCGTGGAAGCACACAAGGAGTCTTGATACGGTCACGGCGAAGCTGGTGAATCTTGAGAAGATGACTAGACTCGGAAACACCAAGGAAAGATAAGAAAGGATAAGGAAAGGAGTCGCCACCTAGTCTTTTAATGGAAAGACGAGGAAAACCAAACATGAAGGAAAAACTAAAAGAAAACACGGTGAAGAAAACATGTATGCTCCGTACCTAATGGATGTAGTGCACAAATCAATGCGGGCCAGAGAAAGGGTAAGGATTCTTGTTATGTATGGGGAAGGGATTAGGCACCCCCATACACCCGAAGAAATTGGCCATTCTAGGTTTCCTACTGGCTAGTGGTCAGGTGTGTATGCTTGCCTATTCTGAATGCACATGCTTAAAGTGACTACAAAAACATGCCAAATCAAAGGGAAGAAATGAATAAAAAGAAAAAAGATAATTCAAGGGACAAATGTAGGCATTGAGAATGCCGCGTTACTGTACGCCTGTGGGGGATGAAAATCGTGAAAATCGAGAATACTCGGAAAGTGTCTCGCAAATCCACAGAAACTCGAAGAAATCCGAGAAAATTCAAATTAGGGAAAATAATCATCATTCAAGACAATGTCGGCATTGTTAAACCTGTTAATGTATTCCCTCGGGCGATGGAAAACTAAATCAAATCAAAATCGTGAAAGTCAGAAGAAATCTGGGAAACAATGGGAAAATCAAGTTTGAAATGGGTTAGAAATGCCTACATGATGCACGGAAGAAGGCACGAGAAAATATGCATGAAAAATAGCAACAAAATGTACAAAATGCATGTGTGAGTGTAAAAATGTAAATTCCAGTGGTTTTTATGCAAAATTCTCAAATTCTGAGTGAAAACTGAAATTTTGAAGCTAAATCATCAATAATACATAGAAAAACACATTTTAAGTAATTTTGAAGAAATCTAGGGTCAAATGTGCAAAACTATGCATTTTTAAAGAAATTAAAGATTCCAAGGGGTCAATATGCAATTTTGCCAATAAAACATGTATTCAATGCAATTTTGAAGAAATTCAGTATTAAAAGTGCAAGAAAATGGTCTTAAGTTTGAAATTCAGAATGTTTTAGGGACTGACATGCAAATTTATCCTAGAAAACATGCATTTAGTGAGAGAAATCAATAAAATTCAAGGGCTAAAATGCAATTCAGGTCACTTTTCAGCAAATATTTGAATTCTCAGAGTTTAACTTGCAATTATGCCAGAAAAATATGGATTCAAAATAGTTTTCAATAAAGTGCAGGGTTTTAAATGCGAAACTTAAAAGAATTTCAGAGGGTTTATGTCAAATTTTTAAGCTTGGAAAACATTAATAAGAAAGCTCAGGGGGCATAATGCAATATTTCCAAATAAATATTATTAAAACAATTTAAAATCTATTTCAAGGACCTAACTGTAAGAAAAAGGACCTAACTGTAAGAAAAAGGACCTATTTGTAAGAAATAAGGATCTAAATACAATAAAAGAAAAGCATAGCAGTTTATTAAAGGAAATTTTACTTTTTTATTATTTTTTAAAGGAAAAAGGGGTGACGGCGGCCGGCGACGAAGCTCCGCCGTCGACAACAGTATGGGATTCCCTTCCGTGGCATCCCGACATCTGATCATCTACCATGCTCTACTAGGAGCAAGAAGAGAAGGAGGGGAAGAGATCTAGTAGTTTGGATCTGAGGCTCGATGGCTGGAACAGGCCCCCCACCACTCTCGCCTTCGACGCGACTCCGACGATGGCGCTGAGGAAGATGGTGGTTCCAAATGGGTTGTGGCACGGCGCTTAGTGCTCTTGGAGGCTTGGGGACGCTGAGAGGATGATTTTCTAGCATTCAGGAGCAAAAATGGTGGCGATCTTCTTGATCTTGGGTTCCACATACCGTTGACGCGATCCAACTTCGACGAGCTTGACTGTGGAGGTGATTTAAGGCACGAAGCATGGCTTTGATGGCTTTGGAATGCTGGGAGCGCGTCGGGGAATGTTTTTAGGGGCTTGGAGAGGTGAGGTGGAGCTGGAGGCGCCCGATCGCACCAGTTACCAGTCGTCTTCCCCAACGACAGTGACGGAGCTCGACTCCGACGTTCTTCTACTATTGCCTTCCACAGCTGTAGACACCCTATGCTTGCCCTTAAACTCTAAAACTAACCTAAATCAAATTTAAAATTCAAAAACCTAACTCAAAACCCAAAAATTAGCTTTAAACCCTAATCCAAACCCTAAACCCAACGATAAACCCGAAACCAAACTCAAAACCCTAATCCAATCCCTAAACCATAGGTTAAACCCTAAACCAAATTCAAAACCCTAATCCAAAACCTAAACCCTAGGTTAAACACTAATCCAAACCCTAAACCCAAGGTTAAACCCTAAACCAAATTCAAATCCCTAATCCAAACCCTAAACCCTTGGTTAAACCCTAATCTAAAACCTAAACACTTGGTTAAACCCTAAACCAAATTCAAAACCCCAATCCAAACCCTAAACCCTAGCTTAAACCCTAATCCAAACCACAAACCCTAAAAAACCCTAAACCCTAGGTCAAACCCTAAGTCAAACCCTAAATCATAAGTCAAACCCCAAACCCTAATGTCTAACCCTAACAACCTAACTAACTCCCACTCCCTTATAACTACTCTAACAAACTCATGTAACAAACTAAATTCTGTAACTAACTCCCACTCCAACATAACAACCTCTAACCACCTATAACAACCTCTAACCACTTATAACAACCTCTAACTGCTTAAAGAAACTCTAACAACTTCCCACTTAATCTAACAAACTCTAACAACTTCTCACTTAATCCAACAGCCTCTAATTAATCACAACAACCCATAACCACCATGGCAAGCCTATAAATAACCCCCATTTGCAAGTGAGAAGGGGTTGTTGGAAAATTTGAGAGGAGAGCCCCCCAAGTTTTTTCCTCCCGACCAGAGCAACCAGAGTGATCCAAGAGCAAAGAGGAAGCTCGGGGAGGAGAAAGATCTGAGCTTCAAGCCATCTCCGGCGAGCTCTGGTGGCCAACTCCACTGCCACCCCAGGTAAGTCACTGAACAGAGCTCATTTCTTCTCCATTTCTTCCCTTGGACCTTCATCAGCCTCCCTGGAGCTATTCCAATGGGTGATTAGGGCTTTGTTGGCCGGAATCGGAAGCTTAGTTGGTCATCCGACCTAATCTCTGGCGATCGAGGTGGGCACATGAATTCATTAATGAATTCGTGACCGGGTGTGGGGGAAATTACTAGGTTAGATCTCCCTTTGCTTCTCCACCCCTTGGGACGTCGTGAAACCAACCCAACAAGTCGCCAAGAGCAGCTCGCCGGAGTCGTGCACGCCGTTGCTGGAGAAGAAAGGTTGTAGAGAACGTGATATGGCGCTCCACGCTTCGCAACGATCCATTGACTCTTGGGAAACCTTCCACAACACTCCCCCTATGCTTCAGAGCAACCAAGACCTCTTCTGAAGCCCTGAGCGACCTCCGAAGTCGAGCTCACCAGAGAGGACAGCGACGACAGTGAGTAGGATCAGAGGGTGAGGGAGCAGCGCCATTCGTGCCTCCAGATGAAAGAAAATCCTCCTCTCCACGTCCCTAAGCCTCCACGAGCTCAAAGACGCCGTGCCGCTGCCCCTAGAGTCTTCTTCTTCTCCAGCATTATTGCCGGAGTCGTGTCCACGACAGGGGGATGGGCAGCCACCTTTGGCCGTCCGATGCTCCATCCACACCATCAGATCTTCTTCTCCTCATCTCCTCTTGCTCATTGGTTGATTGGATGCCAGATCAGGCCTCTGGAGGGCCTGGGATCGCGTTTCAGTCGCTGTCGCTGGTGAGATGCGGTCATCGGCAATCGTTGGGTTTTTTTTAATGTTTTTTTTGAATAAAATGTTGTGCTTTTCTTTTATTACACTGAGGTCCTTATTTTCTTACAAATAGGTCCTCTTTCTTACTTTTAGGTCCCTGCATATATTTTTAAAGCATTTAAATAATGTTTGTCTTGAAGTATTGCAAAGGAACCCCTGAGCTTTCTCAATAATGTTTTCCAAGCTTAAATGTTAAACAAAAGCCTCTTCTTTTCTTACATTTTAAGTCCAACACTTTTGCATAGAAAACCCCGAACTTTGTTGAAATAGTTCTGAATGCAATTTTCTCTATTTAATTGCAAATTAAACCCAGGGAAATTGAATATTTGCTCAAATGTGACCTGAATTGCATTTTAGCCCCTAAATTTTACTGATTTCACACTTAATGCATGTTTTCTAGGGTAAATTTGCATGTCAATCCTTGGAACTTTCTATTTTCAAACATGAACTCATTTTCTTGCACATTTAACCCTGAATTTCTACAGAATTGTATTAAATACATGTTTTAATGGCAAAATTGCATATTGACCCTTAGGAATCTTTAATTTGACCAAAAATGCACAGTTTTGCACATTTGACCCTAGATTTCCTCAAAATTACACCAAATGGGATTTCCTATGTATTTTTGATGATTTTACATCAGAATTTCAGCTTTCATTCAAATTTTGGGAATTTTGCACAAAAACCCCAGGAATTTACATTTTTACACTCACACATGAATTATGTACATTTTGTTGCTATTTTTCATGCATTTTTTCTCGTGTTCTCTTCATTACATCATGCACGCATTTCTAACTCATTTCAAGCTTGGTTTTCCCATCGTTTCCCTGATTTCTGTCGACTTTTGTGATTTTGATTTGATTTGGTTTTCCATCGCTCGAGGACGTACGTTAACAAGCTTAACAATGCCGACATTGTCCCGAATGAGGATTATTTTTCCCCAATTTGATTTTCTCAGATTTCTTCGAATTTTAGCTAATTTACGTGACACTTTTCGAGAGTTTCTCGATTTTCACGATTTTCCCCATCGCCCATAGGTGTACAATAAAGCGGCATTCTCAATGGCTACATTTGTCCCTCGATTATCTTTTTCCCTTTTATTCATTTCATTTCTTTGATTTAGCATGTTTCTAGTCATATTTAGCATGTGCACTCAGAATAGGCAAGCATACACACAATAGACTATTAGCAAAAAGGAAACCTAGAAAGACCGAGTTCCTCGGGCACATGGGAGTGGCTAACTCCTTCCCCATGCGTAATAAGAATCCTTATCCTTTCTCTGGCCCGCATTGATTTGTGCATTTTATCCATTAGGCATAGAGCATGCATATGTTTTCTTCGCCTTGGTTTCTTTGGATTTTTTTCTTTGTGATTGGTTTTCCTCGTCTTTCCATTAAAAGACTAGGTGGTGACTTTTTTCCTTATCCTTTCTTATCTTTCCTTGGTGTTTCCAGGCTTAGTATTCTTTTCCGGATTCACCATCTTCGTTGTGACCATATTGGGACTCCTTGTGTGCTTCCACGCACCATAGGAGAGCCGTGTAGGGTTTCACCGGCATGGTCACAATAGTGACTGAAGTGGAGTTTCGATGGGTGGAGAAGCAAGAGGAGGTCCGTGGGGAGAGGTTTGAGCACCATAGGGCACGAATCAACCACTGGATTTGTGCCCTCACATCTGTCGTTGGAGAATGGCTTCGGTGAGGCTTGAAACCACGATTCCAACCAAGGAATGACATCTGGCTCTATTGCAATCGACTGGAGAAGGTAGAGGGAGACCTAGGAGATTATTTTGGAAGGAAATTGAGGTTAATGGAGGGCATACCTGAGAGGACAGAGGTGTTGGCCGTCGAAACTCACCGGAGGTCGCTAGAGCTCACTGGAGATGGCTTGAAACTCAGATTTTCCTCGTCTTCGAGCTTTCTCTCTCTTCCTGGAACTCTCTGGTTTCCATAATTGAGAGAAAATAATTTGGAAGCTCTCTTTGAGATTTTTCCAAACTTTTTCTCTCTCCTTTTTCCCCACCTTTTCTCTTGCAAATGGGGGTGTATTTATAGGTTTGCCATGGTTGTTATGGGTTGTTGTGGTTAGTTAGAGGCTGTTGGAATAAGTGGGATGTTGTTAGAGTTGTTAGATTAAGTGGGAAGTTGTTAGAGTTTGTTTAACTGGTTAAGGTTGTTATAGGTGATTATGATGAAGGTGGGTAGTAGTTAGGGTTTGTTTACGTGGTTTGAGATTGTTATAGGTGGTTATGATGAAGGTGGGAAGTGGTTAGGTTGTTTGGGTTTGAAATTAGGATTTAGGGTTTGACTTATGGTTTAGGGTTTGACTTAGGGTTTGACCTAGGGTTTAGGGTTTTTTAGGGTTTGTGGTTTGGATTGGGTTTAACCTAGGGTTTAGGGTTTGGATTTTTTTTTTTTTATACCTGGAAAACAACAGGCCCCAGGAGACCCCAAAATCTTATAACAAAAGAAATCCAGAGTACAGTAGAGGATGGGCTACTGCCGCCTGGACCGCAAGTAAGGCAGCCCAGCCCTTTCCAAACAAACCGTCCCACGCAAAAAATTTGAAAGGTCCCCGGGCGAAGACAGGAAGACAAAACTCTGGGAGTCGACACCCAGGTTGGCCCGGCCGTCCGCAACCGAGTTAGCTTCCCGGAAAACATGAGAAAAGGAGATGGCTTGCTGCACTAGGCCAGCTACGCCTTTCCACTCGTTACGGAGTCTCCAGTCGAAACAGCGGCCCCCCTGCAGCATGGAGACAAGAATCTGAGAGCCCGACTCAATCACGAGCGTCGACAGCAGGAGACCCTGTCGTATGCAGAGAGCCAGACCATCCTTCAGAGCTCTGAACTCAGCGACCATATTTGAGCAATTGCCATAGAAGTTAGCCACCACCGCAATGAAGTTGCCCCTGTGATCCCTGATGATGGCACCCCCCCCACCGGGTCCTGTGATTCCCTGAGAAGCCCCATCGACGTTCAGCTTGAACGTACCAGCAGGAGGTTTCTTCCAAGTGACCGATATGTAGGAGAACTTCGCAGAGGGAATCCCTGTAATGTTGAAGTTCAAGTGGAGGATGGAAACTTCGTCTTCAGAGTGACACTTCAGGTTCCTCAGCAGGAAGGCGAAGTCCGACGACCAACGCCTGATGGACACTAGAATCCTGTAGAGGGAAAAGGATTTGCCCCCATAACGGGTGCTGCATCTGGCTTTCCATAACTCCCACAACACCGCCGCAGCCATAAGGCGTTGGAAGCGTTGGAGGAAGGATTCTAGTGTCCCACCCTAGATCATCGTGACCGTCTATTTAGCAAAAAGGATTTGCCAAGGGGAACTTATTCAAGTACTAGTGCACCCTAGATCATCGTCGTTGTGGGGGATGTCAGTTGAAACAGCGTAATGCCCTACTACATTTGTCATTTTGTAGGAGCCATTATGTAATGAATGTCACTTCTCTATAAGAAGGTGCACTAACCATCATTTGGAAGATAATTTGCACCAAGTGTTCTTAAAACAGTCCTCCTTTCCACGAAGAAGCTTATATGCCCTTGGTCAAAGACTCTGGTTCAGTTACATAGTAACTTGATGTTCTGTTAGGTGCCTGATATGTGACCTTCGACCAAAGAGTAGCTGACATGCCCCTCGTCGAAGATTCTGGTTCAATTACACTATAGCTGGTGTTTTGTCAAGCAAATGATATGTGACTCTTGACTAAAGAGTAGGTGACATGCCCCTGGTATTGGACTGGCTAGGCATCACTTGAGGGTATGGCGTCTTGGATGCCAGACTGTAACTACAGATGTTCCTTGAACTATTGGAGTACTTGAGACCATCACTAGTCAAAGCAAGTGATACATTCATCAAGTGATTTGAAGTATGTATATCCATATGCCATCCTATATTGTACTTGGAAGACAGAAGGAATCAGGGCAATTCAATAAAGGCCTTTGATCAGGATTGTAACTTGCCTCTGACTAGTATGTTTAGGGTGTGTTCTGTTCAACTGTGGTGTTTTGATAGCTCTGTATTTGGCCGCACTACTGTAGGGCATTCTCCTGATTGTACTCGCCAAATTCTGGATTGTTGCGTAGAGTTCACAATTATGCTATTGTCTCCGCTAATCATTTGATGTGTAGGTCCTGATCAGATAACAACTGACTTGCCCTTGATGAAGCAAGTAATAGATTGTGTGAGCCTAGCTAGAAAGAAGCTGACATGCCCCTAGCATAAAAGGTGAATGATGCTCAATGAAAATGAAAGTCAGATTGGGAGATATCAAGGCAAAATGGATGCCTCTGGCATTGAGTCAGGCTACCCTGGGAAGTGTTAGGCACCATTCGAGGATGTAAAGACTTGAGGATTAAACTGTGACTGTGGGCGTACTTTGAATCATTGAAGTAGCCGCGGCTGATTTTGGTTAAGGCCAGAGACACACTTGTTCACTAACTGGAGGCATGTATATTCATCCACAGTCCTAAGCTATACTCTGATGACAGGAAGTGATGTGGTACATCGTAGTCTGTCTTAGGCTGGCTATTCTCTATTCTGTTACTTATTGTGTCATTGTGCTCTGGCTACAAGCATGTACTTGGCTGCATTGGCCTCAAGCATTCCCCAAATAATGTTTACCACACCTGAACTGTTGCAGAGGAATTGTTGTTACACTACTGATTCTGCAGGCCCATGTGGCTCATACACTAACTAGTGTCCTTGTTGCTTATGATCTATAACCACTGGGCAGCTGAAACGCCTCTAGCTAAATGCCCTTGGCAAAATCCTATCAAACCAGTCCATATGCAAACAAAAAGATTCATCCAAGCAAGGCTATGATGATTATTGTGGTGGAGTCTATTATTGTGAGCAATCTTAACTATTTAAGAATGACCTTTTTGTTTGATCAAGAAGAGCATGCCTTGTGATTTTAGTTGCATTGTTATCTGCATTTACTGTCTTTCTTGCTCAATGAGTTCATTATTTGGATCGCTTGCTTGTTTAGTTCAGCTGTTCATTTGCCCTTAGTTAGGCTGGAAAGTTGTATGCCTGTTAGAGGATGATGACACCATTGACTCAATGACACTACAGAGATTCGCAAGTCATTGGTGGCTCTCGTTAGGGTGTGGTGGCACTCGAACTCATTGTTTAAGGTCCTGCACTTGCTTTTCTTTTTAATATCATTTGACTTTTGTTTTACACCATCATAGATATGCGGTTTCACTCTAACCTTGACTTGGAGGTAATAAACGCACGATCCATTCACGAGGCCTTTATTGGAAGAGGGTGGGTCAGTTTCTCAAAGGTGTGATTTTACTAAGTGCATACTCCAACTCCTCTCCAAGGTACGGTAAGGGCAGAGCTACAACGCATGCCTCTCACTCTTGGGCTGACTTCTGTCTTTGCCTTTTGTCTTCTCTATTCTTTTATGCCCTTGCAAATGTATATTTTCTTTTCTGGCTCACACTCTCAGTCACCCCTAATATTTTATCTCCCTCTTGGAGGTGTAGGATCCTTGCGAAGCTTTGACATTTCGTCTAGCATTGATGTTTGGTGGCTCCCTTGCTAACTTGGTCGTCTAAGTAGTGACAAATGAGGAGGAATAATCCATTCTGACATTGGCAAGCTTTTCCAATTTTTCACCATTAAGCAAAATGTTATTTACAAGCAAACTATTATTTTCTACTATTCTTAATGTTTTTCTGTTTTGTGTTTTTATTTTATTTTTTCTCTTTTGTGCTTTTATTATTATTATTATTATTTTGTGTTTTGATATATGGTGATGCAAAAAGAAAACAATGGGAACAAATGAAAAGGATACAACTCCAGTCCTTGTTGTTGTTGTTTTGTCAATGCCATTGGGGTTCAAAATAACACCTAGCAGTGTCACTGGAAACCGGGATCAAGGAAGATGTAGCTGGTTATTGTGAATGCCAAAGATGTAGCTAGTTACACAGACCATTGTAATCAAAACCATTATTGAAACTGAGACTGTCAATGTTAAATCTGTTGGTGACATTAAGATTGTATCTCTTGTTGTGGTTGACATCTACTGTGACGACTGTCACTTACTTGATCCAGGGTATTTGCACGTGATGGGTCAGATCGGTGCTTGGCAAAATGGCAAACTTTTGGCTAGACCCCCCGTAGAGGAACAAGAACAAGAGTTGCACATGTGAGTGTTGCTGGACATGTGACATTTGGGACTGATTATCCATTTTTATTATAAACCATGTAATTTTTTGCAATGTTGTGTATAATGGTTTATTAATGGGTAATCTGTTGTTTTTTGGTCGTGTGGGGTTGGGGTTGGCTCTCTGTGCATCTGCTTGTGATTTGGGATACATGTAGAGTCCGATTTGAGGATGCACAGTTGCCTCGATTTGTGTGCTCATTCTTTCCTCTTTTCTTTCATTTCCTCTTCTCTCATTCATGAGTCCGAGCGACACTCGTCTTCTTCCCCAAAAACACTCCACCAGCCCGTGCCACTACCAGCAGCATCCCGTGCTTCGCCGTCGTCTCCGATGCGATGTGTGGCTGGCTTGATGCGGGAAGAGGAGGAGATAAGAGGGAGAGGTGGAGGCGAGCATGTCCGAGATGGCCGTGTTGCGAGGAGGAAGAGGGAAAGGAAGAACGGCGTGCGCGTAGCTGAGGAAGTAGTGTTGGTGTCGTCCATCGGTGGGAGAAGCCTCGCTGGAGTGCGGGAAGGACCATCAGGGCGCCATCGGAGGTACGCGACCCCATCCCTTTCCTCCGTTTGCTTTTTTGTTAACAAAGGATTAATTGCATGAAATTTGTGATAAATGAATGAAAAATTGTAGAAAAATAGTAGGAATGATGGAAATGAGTTCAACGATGTGTAAGGATCATGCTAGATTGAGTTAATTTTGGGAGTTTTGATGAGTTATGCCTTAAATGTTTTAAGGTTCCATTCTAAGCATGTTTCCTTTACAAATTTATATCTTCTTCTGTGGTTGATGAAATCATGAATGGTTTGAGGGGTTTTGAAGTAGACTTGAGGGTCTACACCCCATGATTTTATGAAAATTTATGATGCATGTTTGGGGGGTCCGATCAGGACTCCCACTTGGGGTGATTTTTTCATTGCCCGAATTGGGGTGTGTCCTGTCTGCGAAGAATTTGGTATACCGAAAAAATTCAGTATGCCGAAATCCTAGCAGATTAGGCCAGGACCCAGGTTTCGGTAGACCGAAATCTTCCGGTCGACTGAAACAGGGGGTTTCTGTATACCAAAACTTTTCGATATACCGAAACAGAAAAATTCGGTATGCTGTTTTTGCCCTGACTTTTAAAGGTTTAAAGGTGATTTTTAATGAATGCTAAGTGGTTGTTATGGTATAGTGGGTTTATGTGAATGGTGTTTGCCCATGTAACAACATGGAGGCATGTGGAACCTCAAACAAATGGTTTTGGGTGTGGTTTTGGGTTCAGACCCTATGAATTAATGAAAAGATGGTTTTGTGTGGTTTTTGGGCATGAGACCCAATTTTTGGTTTTAATGTGGTTTTGATGGCTTGAGTTGGGACGCCATTGGAGGGTCAAGTGTTGCAAGGAAACAGAGTCCTGCAACAGAAAGAATGAAATGGAAAATGGGTTTTAAAAATTGGAAAGAGTTTTGAAATGGAACACTAATAATGTGTTATGAAAAAGACTGTGGTCTGTGAGCTTGAGCCGGTGTAGGCTGAGCCTGCGCCTTTGAGCCTAGTTGTTTGGGTCACCGAGCTCGTAGCAGTGTAGGCTGAGCCTGGGCCTTTGAGCCTAGTTGTTCGGGTCACTACGGGTTTAGGCTGAGCCTGGGTAGTTGTACCTAGTTGTTCGGGTCACCGAGCTCGAAGCAGTGTAGGCTGAGCCTAGGCTTTTGAGCCTAGTTGTTCGGGTCACCGACAGTGTAGGCTGAGCCTGGGTCATTGGACCTAGTTGTTCGAGTCACCGACTGGGGCATCAGACAGAGACGTATCCCCGTGCACTTGTGAAAATGAATTTGAGGCTGGTTGGCCGGGGCGGTGACATCCCGCACGGGGAATCTCATCACGGCAATGCAGGAAGGTAGGGGAAGGATGTCCTCACCTACTGCTTGTGTGCCAGGTTACCCCTGATCAAGGTAACAACAGTAATGAAAGTGGAAATGAATAAAGAAAGAGAAATGTGTTTTGG
>JAMKQA010024515.1:0-12490 GCA_024699735.1 Posidonia australis
CTTCGTAAACCAGAAATGCGGGTAAGGATCCCTATTACGTACGAGGAAGGTGTTAGGCACCCTCGTACGCCCGATAAATCGGTCTTCTATTGGTTTCTCTCTTGCTAATGAAATGTCGGCTTTGCAGCCTTTATTGTACGCCCAAGGGCGATATGCCATGTCATGCTAATGAGTGTGGTGTCTAAAGTACGGATGCATGATGTGTAGGGGTGTGTCCTAATGCTCAGAAATATCGCTCGTATGCCGGGTCAAGTGTGGATGCAATAATATTGCATAATAAGATCAAAGATCTAATATCTCGAGCGATTTATCATCCTTGCTTTACTATATGCCTAATGCAATCTAAAAATGCGGAAAAACTGCTGAAAACAAAGGTGTGCCTTCCTAATACATTAAGGAAGAAAACCAAAGGAAAAACCCAGAAGCAAATCGAGTCAAGAAAGCATGCCAAAAACATGTGAAAGCCTACTGTGTGCTACTGAGAACAAGCCAACGAGCCTGCTTGGCGCGCCAGACTGGTGCTCCAGTCTGGTGCGCCACCTATGTGCGTCTAGGTGGGTCAGGAAAACATGCTGAGGGAAAAACAGAAAGCCACACAAAACAAAAACATCAGAGAATGCACTCTGGAAAAGTACGCAGTAGAATGATTCTATAAAACTTGGAAGAAACATGTATTAAAAGTGCGAGAAATGCAAATGCAATGACCTTGTGCTCAGGGGCTGGTAGCCTCACACAAGGTCTCACCTATTTAAGCTAGAATGAAGAATGCATGATTTAGTCAGGCCACTGGATCTTAGGGCAATGCACATGATTCTCCACAAAGGAGTAATGTGCAATCGACCTACCAGATTCAACCTAGAACTGAATACCAAAATAGAGAAAATAGTTGGAAAACAATCTAATCAAAACTGAAAAGCATGCAGGTGACATCTTGGTACATCAGAGAATCAGTCATAAAAGGAACCAGCTCAAAGCCTTCGATAAAGCCATGCAAACAATGATGCAATGCGAGTGTTTCATTCTCTGGCCAGTCTGGCGCGCCTGCTCGGTGCGCTGGACAGGTGCGCCTGAGTGGTGCGCCCCAGGGAATCTGGATCAAACTGCAATCTGATCCAGAATCCACCCCAGCAAAGACATAGGGTGATTCATGCTAATGCAAATGGGTTCATGCCATTATTAAGAATTGAAAATATGATGAGGATGCACACGATTGAGAATCGTCATGTAAATCATGTATTCGAAACCGAAACAAGTTGATGGGTTCATGTATGAAAACATGCAAAGCCTAGGAATAAACATGATCTGGATAATGCCAATCAGAACATATGTAAATGATGATCATAAGCATATTTCTATGTGCAAGAACATAAAGGTGTGTGGCAAAATGCTATGTGCAAGGAAATGATAAAAGAAGATAACCCATGCAGATTTTACACTAGAAACAAATGTACAGATTAGCATGGAGATTATTTTGCATAGAGAGCAAGCATGTTTATCATAAAACTTTACAAAAACATGGAATAAATCAGTCCATATGTCAGATTTCAAGCATGCTTTATCATGTTTCTGAAATGAGATTTAAAGGAGAAAGATGAGGTAGAAAGCCTACCTCTCAAGATGTTCCTTCTTGAAATATCAATGATAAAGAGATCCTTGTTGCTTTGGAAGGACCAAGGAGGCTTTAGGACGCAAGGGAGTGCTCTAGAAAATGAAAATAAGCTGCTGGAAAGAAGGAGAAACTCGTGCAGGATGCTGGCTCAGAACAAAATTGCTGAATTCTGGATTTCTAACCTCTCTCAATGGTTGCCTATAAGTGTCCTTATATAGGATTTTCTCATGGGTAACTCATGAGAATGGGGAGAGCCTCGTAGACGAAAAGCCTGGAAGATTCCATGGCATATTCGTTGCTAGACGTAACAGCCAAGGGAGGTGGAAAGCCAGCAGCCTGCGAAATGACTGTGCGCTTGGGATGTGCGTCAGAGATGTGTGCCTATAATGTACGCCTGAGATGTGTGCTACGTAAGTGTGCTAGCTAGGTGTGTTAGGTAGGTGTGCTAGGGAAGTGTGCTAGCTAGGTGTGCTAGCTAAGTGCTCTCCCCTACTGGTCTGGTTTTCTAATTAGGCTGCAGGCTTGCTACGGGTTTGGGGTTGGCTCAAGGGTTAGCCACATCCAAAGCAACATCTGGAGTCTTATCAATGAGTCACTTCAAAATCGAGGTGTCTACAATACCTAAAATCTATTAATCTCGATTTGTGAGATATTGTAGTAAATGGTTATACTCCTAGTCAAACGAATTATAAGGAGTAGAATGATAATGAGAAGAAATTAGCCGCATTAGATGTTAAGGGATTAAATGCTCTATTTTATACTATTAGTCAAGAACAATTTGATAAAATTTTAAATTATAATACCTCTCATGAGGCATGGCATATTTTAGAGATTATTCATGGAGGAACTAAGTAAAAGAAACAAAAATCAATACTCTTATTTATAAAAATGAAATGTTTAAAGTGCAACTTTATGAATCTATTATTGATATGTTTACTAGATTTAGTGAGATAACAAATAATTTGCAATCTCTTGAAAAATATTATTCTCAAAGTGATTTAGTTAGAAAAATTCTATGATCTCTTACTCCAGATTAGGAAAAGAAAATCATAGCTATAGAAGAAATTAAGGGCTTATCAACCTATTCACTTGAAAGCCTCATACGAAATCTTACTACTTATGAAGTACAAATGAAAGAGAGGGAACTTAAGGATATCTCAATAGAAAAGAAAATTATACTCAATGTCTCTATTGAACCGAATGATTCGGATGAGGAAGATTTTTACCTTTGTTACTCATAAATTCAAGAATTTTTTAAAAGAAAGAAGAGTTCAAAAAAATAACAAAAAGAATAAAAGAAAAATTAAAAAAAAGAGAACTTTCCAAGCTACTTGGGATGATAGTGACACTTCAACAGATAAAGAAAGTTCCTCCGATAGTGATGTTACTTACTCATGCTTTATGGCAAAATCTAGTGAGCTATTATCTTTAGACAACATTGAAGTTTTATCTGTAAATAAATTACTTGATACTTGTGACCATGCCCGTCTGGAAATCCAACGCGGAGTGACACCAAAGAGAGGAAGCCACAACCATGCCAGGATAGCGAAGGCGTTAGATAAGATAAGACAAAAAAATCGGAGTCGTCATCTAGTCTTTTAAGAGAAAGACGAGGAAAACCACAAATAGACCACAAAAAGGGATAAATGCATATGATGCAAATGAAAAGGTCAAACGTCTACAAACCAGAAGGTGGGTGAGGATTCCTATTACACAAGGGGAAGGTATTAGGCACTCCCGTGCGCCCGAGAAACTCGATCTTTCTAGTATGATTCGCTTGCTAAAGGTTGAATGAATGCTTACTAAGCCTACATTGTGCTCTAATTATGCTAATATGAATGTCCAGTCATGACCAGATGGACGTGCAAGATGCATATAAAAATTACGAAGAAACCCACATGAAATGACAGAATAACGAAACATGAAACGACAAAGAAAATCACATGAAATAACGATTCTTTTTGGCAAGAACGACCCAGGAAATCATACCGACCTCAAGAGAATCAAAAATGCGATTGACCCAAATCATCGGAATTAAGAAAATGTCATGAAAATCAACAAGGGGAAAATAATCCATAATTAGGCCAATGTGGGTCTTTTGGTCAATTAATGTATGCCCTCGGGCAATGAAATCCAAATCAAATCACAAAAAACCAAAAAAATGTGGAATAATGGGAATCAAATCAAATGTCAAGCGAAAGAATTCGAAAACGAGTTGGTGAAAAATCCACGGAAAATCACTAGAATGCAAGCTTACTCAAAATAGATGAAATGATGTACATGTGTAATGAAAACTATGCAAAAATACATGAAAATGTACCTAAATATGTAAAGGATGTTGTAGAATGATTTAGACATGACTCAGTACAAAAACTAACATACATGTGCATGAGTTGATGGCACGAGAGCAATTTGGTAATTTCATGTGGCCAAATGCGATAAATGTGTGCATGCAAATGGTGCATGGTCAAATATATGCAAAATGTCAGAAAAATGTTATTTACAAGAAAACATGAAAGGGACAAGGTTTTAAAAAAATGGTGTAAACATGTCAAAGGGCAAGATCAGAGACTAAAGTGTAAAATTCACAAAGGAATAGCAAATCTGCTTGGAAAACTTCACAAAAACCGGAGAACAAAAGACTATCACATGAATCATGGTGAAAATACATTTTGGTGAAAAGTGGATGTTGAAAAATCACATATTTGCAATTTGAAGAAATCTAAGGACTAAAATGCAAAACCCACAAGAAGGATGGCAATCATGGTTGAAAACTGTCCAAAGACTTTCATGCTAAAGTTCAGATCATGGATTAACATAAAAATGTGGCATTAAAGTGTGAGATGTATGAAAATTGTGTTTTAGTAATTTCCTCATAATTCAGGGTCTAATGTGCAAAATTCACACATAATGTGCAAAGGTAGCTAGAAGGTGAAATAAAAGTTCATTTTACATTGCAATCGTGATTTTTTAAATGAAAGTTA
Organism: Posidonia australis; assembly: GCA_024699735.1. Lineage (NCBI taxonomy): Eukaryota > Viridiplantae > Streptophyta > Magnoliopsida > Alismatales > Posidoniaceae > Posidonia > Posidonia australis. The sequence goes on from JAMKQA010024515.1 coordinate 4,594, forward strand.
TATTCAAATGTAAAATTAATAAATGCATATGATTTAGAAAGTGACAAAAATGCCAAAATGTGTATTAAAACAATTAAAACCCTAATTAATGACTTAAAACTAGACTAAGGGCTTGGATGCAAAATTCCTACACAGTAACTATAATTCATGAATGTAGAGGTTTTCATGCAAAGTTCTAGGGTTTAAATGTGATTAAAATTAAGTTTTTAAGACGATCAATGTAATTATAAAATCTCTTAAGGCTCTAAATGCAAATTTTACAAAGAAAGTTTATTTTAAAAGACTCCAGGAGCTTAATGCAAATTATTAGGACTTAGTTGCAAAGAAAACTTGACTCCAAGGGCTTAAGTATGAGAAAACAAACATTTACAAGACTGAAAATGGAATTAAAATTAAACAGGGTAAAACATGCAATATTTATAGTGAAACAAAGGAAATGCAATTTTAACTTAAACTACATGGGCTAAAGAGCAAAAACCTAGGATCTAATTGCAATGTTTTAAAAAATTATGGAAATTTAAATTTAAGCCCTAAAATTTATCAGCCACCACCAACGATTCAAAGATCGTCGGCGACGATGTCCTTGGAGATTCATCTGAGCTCTCCCGGCAGCTGATCAGCGATCTGAAGGGCAAAGGAGCTAGAGGAGGAGATGGGGGAGAGATCCAAAGACACTGATCGAGCCCTCGACGGTCAGAATGCACAGTCGATCCCCCTTTGTCGACGTTCTTCTCCGGCGACGAGGTTGCAACGGCAGCGCTCCCAAAGGCAGTGGCTCAGCACTGCGAGGATCGAAGAAGCTCCGGGGCGACACGATGAGGCTCTAGGGTGTCGTGGGCGAGGCTGGAACGGCCTGGGGTGCTTCCCCCCATCACAGGCTCCGACGGGACGGACTGTCAACGTCGAGGAAGATGTTGCAGCGACGAAGGCAGTCAAGTGGAGGCTGGAGGTCCTTGGAGGGTCATAGGGAAGCTTCCAGTGGTGACGGTCTAGACGGGATGCTGGCAAAGCGCTCCACCCACTCAATAGGTTCAACGACAGTAGCCGGATGTTACAGGGGCGACGGTGGGGTTTCCCCCGGCCGCCCGCCTCTCCTGAGCGATGGAGCTCAGGGAGGAGAAGGAGGAAGAGGGAGGAGAGGCCTTAGGGGCCTCTTCCCACCGCAGGAGGCTACTGGTCTCGCCTGTGGTGGTTCAGGGTGCTCTGGGGCTGTAAAAGGCTTCAGGGAGGTGCTCTAGAGGTTGTGGATTGCTAGGTTGGCTCTGTGGTTTCAAGGAGTCTTCTCTGTCGGTTGAAGCGCCGCCCTCTCTCAGTTGGCGGTGAGAAGCTTTTAAATGCTGGTGGGCTTCCCGATGCCGTCGATCTTCCTCCCCAATGGTTGAGGACCGCCCGATCGGGCGTGAGCTAGCAGGGGTTGTCGAGGGATTATGGGAGATCATGCGTGGACAGTTGCTATTTGAGATTTGGCATCGGATATGACGTCGGAAATCACGGGGGGTCGTCGGAGATTAGGGGCCTGCCCGAATTATTTTTGGTTGTTTCCTAAGTTTGTGATTGAAAGGTGAATTAGGCTTACTGGGCCTGCGGAGTGGGCTTGTGGTTTAGGGTTTTTAGGTATTTTTTGTTTTTAGGATTTAAGGGATTTTGGGTTTTAGTTTTAGGGTTTTTATGGTTTTAATTAAGGATTTGATTTTTATTGTTTTAAGTTTAATCAAATGGTTTTAATTAGGATTTTTGGGTTTAAGGTTTTGTTTTGTGATTAAGGTTTAGGGATTTTATTTTAGGTTCGATTAGGTTTTTGGATTTTATTATTTTAGGGTTTTTTTTGTGTGATTTTAATTAGGATTTAGGGTTTTAAGTTTGATTAGGGTTTTTGGATTTTATTTTAGGACTTTTTTTGTGATTTTAATTAGGATTTAGGGTTTTATTGTTTCAAGTTTAATTTAGTGATTTAATTAGGGATTTAAATTTTGATTTAATTGTTTTTTTTTTGCTTGATTTTGTTTGGATTAGGGTTTCTTTTTAATTAGATTTAATTTTTAATGGATTTTATTGAGTTTTACTTGATTAGGGTTTTAATTAGGGTTTTTTGCTGAATTGATTTGAGTTTTAAATGGTTTACATGTATTTTACTTAATTTTGATTTTAATTAGGGTTTTCACTTAATTAGTTTGGATTTTAAATAATTTAAATGGATTTTATTCAATTTTGGTTTTAATTAAATGTTTTATCTTGATTAATTTGAATTATAATGTATTAAGTAAGCTTTGTTTGGTTTTAATTTTTAATTATGGGTTTTTGCTTTGATAAGGTTAGAGTCGACTTGTGTTGGCCTAAATGGACTTGTGTAGGCTTGAGTGGGTTTTTGAGTTTAGGTTGAGCTAAGGTTTAGGTGGTGGTCGCAACTAAAGTATATTTCCAGAGGAGCCTGCTACCAAGTGACTACAAAATCGGAGTGTCTACAATACTTTTAATGAACTTTATTTAAAATATAAATCATTGAATAGAAAATTCAAAAGTATAAACAAAAGCTTTATTGATATATCTTGTGAAAAAGAATTAATTTCAAAAGAAAATGATGATTTGAGAAATAGAAATAGTGCTTTTGAAATAGAAAATGAAGTTTTGAAGAATGAATTGAATATTATAAAAGAAAGAATTGATACTTTAGAAAATGACATTGCATCATTAAAAATAAAAAGTGAAAATATGCTTAATGATGTTTGTAAGCTTACAATTAATAAGAAAAATCTTATTGCAAAAAAGTATAAAAATGGAAATGTTCATAAAAAGGTTATTTCTTATGAAAATGAATTTGTTATAGCTTAAAATGATGAAAAGTATGAATTTTTCATTAAAAAGGGAAAATATATTCTCAAAAAGAATTATGATATGATTCCTAAAATTAACTTTTTGGACCTAAAATAAAGTAGGTACCAAAATCTTTACTTGTCTTAAGTAATGTAGTTGTTTGAGGCCACCTAAGGAGGTATGGGAACATGGGACTTATTTCATTGATAAATATTAGAATTCTCTTTCCTATTGAAAAAGTACGATTCTTTATTGTTTGTTTAATGAAAAATATTATTATTCAATTCATTTATCATGATTTTACATTGCTTAACGTTCCCTATCAGAGACTAACATTTAGTATTATTCCTTCAATTTTATTTCAATTTTTCCTTTTATAGCATGGTTCAGTCTACCATTTTGGATCGATCGACCGAAATCTCCTGATTTGGTCTATCGTTTTTATTCGATCTGCCAAAATGACTAGTAGTCTGAATTTTCTTTTGATTTCTTGACCAAAATTGTGGTCTTTTGTTTGAAATAATAACTATGGTTATGATTATATTGATTATTGGTATCTTATTTTGATGTCTATTGATGTCATCATTTATATATAATTGAATATATTCTATATGAAAGTCAATTTACGATGATTATCTTACTTATATTGAATATCTTTATTGATGCTGGATAAAAAAGAGAGCATACTAAACTTTACCAAGTAATTCTCTTGACTCATGCTTATTGATAGGGGAAGTATATTGAATATCTTTATTTTATTTTATTTTTTTACCTATGCTTGAATTAAAAGGGAGTTTATATGAATATCTTTCATAAGAAATTAATTAAATATTTTATAAAAAAAGTTGATTTTGAAGCTTTTAAATCCAACATTTGGTATCCAACTATTGGATTCAACAATTGGTATCTTTTTTTTTTGTTAACGGTAGGTGATTTTATTAATATATGAGAATGCCAATATAAGTATTGCAAAGTAGTGTCCCAAAAAATATTACAATAATAAAGACTCGTCACACAGCAGGTGACCTTCAAAAAATGGTACAAGTTTGTTTTTATAGCCAAAAAGAAACTCAGCCACAGTAAGCTGCCAAAATCAGCAAAGGAATTCAATCAACCAGAGGTTAATCACGAGATGGAAGAGTAGGAGTACCAGTGTCACACTCCATCTCACTGAGGGTATTGCTGGGTGGCATGTTACTCTGTTCCATGCCGCTGCTCTGTTGAAATGAAGAGATTGCCCTTATATTTTCACCTTTTTCAAAACCTGTAGCCAGAGAAGCTACCCAACAATGAAACAAAGCAGAAATATCACTGATAATCATGTATTGGTTCTTGCATAAACCCCTAAATATTCTGTTGTTTCTCTCCTGCCATACAAGCCAGAGAACGACTTGAACAAAAGTATGGGCCCCAGTTAATGTAGTAGGAAACTTCAACACAGGAGGAATGATAAAAAGGTCTTCAACAGAAGTAAAGACGGGATATATACATCCAACAGTAAATGAAGTCCAAATAGATTGCACAAAAGGACATAACAAGAATATATGCTTCACTGATTCATTACAATTTCTGCATAGTACGCAACAGTCATTCCCATACCAACCCTTTTTCATTAGATTGTCCTTAGTTAGGATTCTATTGGACAGAACTAGCCAGGTAAATAATTTAATTTTCAATGGCACCCAACAATCCCAAATTTCATGCATATATTTAAAGCGATGTCCACCATCATTAAGCATTTCATAACATGAATTTACAGTGAATGTATGGCTGGTGGGTTTCCAAATCATCAAATCTTGTGCATCTGTTAGACTAGTAGTGGTTAGTATGGATGATAAGGTATCCACTTGATCATGTAGTGACTCAAGATTCTCCATTGTCAAAGGTTCAATAAAAAGAGAATCCGGATCAGCAGCATGTAAGCCCAAGGTTTTAAAGACAAAGGCTTTTTTAAATCTAGCCATTTGATATAAATCGGGTATTAGAGTTCTCAACTTTTCACCATTCCACCACTTGTTTTCCCAAAATAAAGTATTTCTACCATTGTGCGTCTGAAAATCTGAAAAGGTGTTGACAATGGCAAAACAATTTTTGAGTTCTATCCATAATGGAGAGGCTCTACCATTTGATACATTTAGGATAGCCCCGGAGCCATTCCTTGCATAGTATTTTGCTATTACTACATCTTTCCATTTCAGTGAGTATGTGGTAGAGAGTAGTTGCCAAAGCAACTTACATTTCATGGCCAGGTTGAAATTCTCTAGGTTAATGATGCCCCATCCTTTTTGTTCCTTTGATCTACTAATTGTTTTCCATTTCACTAGATGACGGACAGTATTAGTAGGAGCAGCATTCCAAAGGAATCTACTTCTAATCTTATCTATTTCTTTGATAACACTTCTAGGAATATGTAGGACAGAAAGGTAGTAGGTGGGGATGGCTGATAGGACTGAGTTTACTAACGTGAGTCTCCCCCCCAAAGAAAGTAACTTGGCTTTCCAATTTGATAATCTTTTGGTGATTTTTTCTATTGTCGGGGACCAATCCTGATAGTTAGGCCTCCTGAAGTGTAGAGGCAGGCCTAAGTATTTAATAGGTAGCTTATCAATACTGCATCCCAAAATTTGAGAAGCCCTGTTAGTAAAGTCCTCAGAGACCCCCAAAGCAGTGATTGATGATTTATTGAAATTAATTTTGAGTCCAGAACAGGACTGAAAGCAACATAGAATTCTCTTGATGTTCACTATATTATCTTCCTTAGCGGACAGAAAAAGGATTGTGTCATCTGCATATTGAATATTGAGTACATTAGGGCCGCCATTAGGTAACTGAATTCCAGATAATAAATCGTTTTCAATTGCAAGGGAAAGCATCCGATTCAACACATGTGTAACCACAATAAACAAAAAAGGAGATAATGGATCACCTTGTCTTAACCCATTGGAAGCCTGGAAGTATCCTCGAGGGGAGCGATCCATGTGATCCATTTATCTCCACAACCCATTCCTTTGAGAGTTTCTAAGAGAAAGTCCCAATTGACGTTATCAAAAGCCTTTTCGAAGTCTAGTTTCAAAAGCAGACCCGGGATGGCATTCACTTTCATGTAATGTAGGGTCTCCTGGACAACTAGAAAGCAATCACCAATGTACCTACCGGCAAGAAAGGCACATTGTGAATTATCGATGATATTGTTTATGACAGGATTGAATCTAGTTGCTAATGTTTTGGAAATGATCTTGTAGAGACTATTAACCAAACTAATGGGCCTAAAGTCTTTTATCTCCTTGGCTCCATCTTTTTTGGGAATAAGGGATATAAAAGTCTGGTTAACATGGATCAGGTATTCCAAATCACTGGTGGAGTGAAGATTATTGAAAATGTTCACAATATCATCTTTCAATATGTCCCAAAATGGTGGAAGAAGCACATTGAAAAACCATCGGGGCCAGGGACTTTTTCCCCAGGTAGTGCTTTCACATTGAGTTTAATCTCTTCCAATGAAAAGGGAATTTCTAACTCGTTTGCATTAGGGATCTTGGCTGGCACCAGCCTATCCCAATTAAAACTAGGTATTCTCCTCTCTTTTTTGTTAAATATCCCATAAAAGTGTTTTTCTATTGCTTCACAGATAAGCGATGGGGAGTGTTCCTGAATGCCATTAATAGATAGTGAATGAACCACATTTATTCTTCTTCTATGCTTTACCATACTATGGAAAAATGTAGTGTTAAGATCTCCTTCCTTAAGCCATTGGATTCTGGATTTTTGTTTCCAATATACTTCTTGTTCTTAGAGGAGTGAGTGATGTTCTTCTTTAAGTTCCTTTAATTTCCCTCCCAAGAAGTTGGAGGTGTTATGGCACTCCAGCAATGAGTCTATATGAGCGATCTGTGTCTCCACCATCCTAAGTCTATTTTTCCTCTACTCCCTCACAGGGGCAATCCATGAAGTGATTTGTTTTTTCAGGAATTTTAGTCTATATGTGAATCTCGCCACTGGAGAGATGGCAACACAAATCTCGGAAGACTTATGGCAACAATATTCCACAAAACTAGAGAAGCCCTCAATTAAGAGCCAAGATTTGTAATATTTAAATGGGGGAGGTCCCCAGTCATGTGAAATAGTATGGAGAATAATGAGTATGTGGTCAGAAATAACTCTGGGTTTGCCCAAACAATAAGAATTGGGATACTTATCACCCCAGCTTGTTGTGATAAGAAACCTATCCAATCTGACCATAGTAGGAGTGTCATGAAAATTTGACTAAGTGTACTTACAATTGTTGGGAGGGATGTCAATTAAACAGCGATTTTCAATAAATTCATTAAATTCTTTCATATGAGAAGGTAGACCATTCCGTGAGGAATGTTCGTATGAATATCTTATCAAATTGAAGTCCCCCCCAATTACCCAATTAGAATTTACTCGATTACCAATGCTATCCAGTTCTTCTAAAAAGTTTTTTTTAACTTGAAGGGCATGGTCCATATACTCCAGTGAGCCACCATTCGAAGTCATCCTGAGTATTTTTAAAAAATACAGAGAGACTGTAAGTCGCCACTATGCTGTCACACATAGTGAGAAGGTTATCATCCCAACCTAAGGCAATACCCCCAGAGGCACCCCAGGAAGGTAAAAAAATTCATTGAGTAAGTATACCTCCACCAATGTAGTTTAAAGTAGTAGAAGGTATGGCCTCAAGCTTAGTCTCACTAATTATATTGATGCTGCATTTATTAGTTTTTATCATATTCCTAATAGCTCTTTTTTTGCCCCCACTTCCCATTACCCTGATATTCCAAGCTGCAATCAACATTTAAATATGTTGTGAAATGGAAAGAGAAGCAAAGTTCTCAAATAAAGTAGAGTCCTCATTCAAGTTTTGACAGTTCAGTCCTTGGTCATTTCTGACCTGATTGTAAAAAGATTTTGCCTCAGCAATATTATAAAAATGAATACCAATCTTTTTAGCAAAGTTTTTGAAATGTCCATAGGAATCCCAGGTAAGAACATCATGCAGTAAGGTATCATTATTGTCTAAAGAATCAGAATAGGCATTTTCAGTAATTTCTGGGCCTGCAACAGT
>JAMKQA010024516.1:0-14383 GCA_024699735.1 Posidonia australis
CAGGAACGGGGAGGGTGACTCCCTCACGCGCGACGCATCTCCACACCTCAGGGACGCTCCTCGACGACCTCCGGAGCTTCCACGATCGCCGCTGCGTCCCGCCATCACCCCTGGACGCGCCTGCGCGAGCACCACCGTCCACTATAACATCTTTGCCAATGCATTCTCAAACTTGAAAAGCTATTGATAATATTAAAACAAGTTTTCTACTCATGTCATAGTGGAGAACATCTATTTCTAGAAGAGTTTAGAATTGCACCTGGTCAAAAACGAGACAAGTACCTAACCCACAGCAATAAGTGCTACTTAAGTTGAGAGGAGGAGGAAAGCAATTGCCATAATAGTTTACTTTTAAGTGCTAAATTAAAATTTCTTAAGTTTATAATATCCTAACCCTTCTCTTTCTTCGATCTACACAGTTATTTCCAATTTACTAGATGATAATGATTGTGGCAGGAGGAAATAGATTTCCACAGAAATTACCTTCTAATTTTGTTAATCACATTTTCTACTTTGGTGGGGAAATGTAAAACTGACATGTAATAGGTTGGAATTGCAGATAGCACTGAATTCACTAAAGTTAACCTGCCACCTAATGTCAAGTATTGTGCTTTCCAAAGAGACAATTTATTTGAGATCTTTTCAATTACTGGTATCCAGTCCTTAAAAGTGACTTTTTTATAATGCAAAGGCAATCCAAGATAAGTAATAAGTAAGCTAGCTGGCTGGCAGCCCAATATTTTACAACTACGACTTAGGATAGAGTCAAAGACTTCCACACCAGTTAATGAAGATTTTTGGAAATTAATTTTATGTCCCGAGCAGGTTTGAAAGCAATACAGGATTCTCTTGATATTTACCATATCATCTTCCTTATCTGATAAAAACAAAATAGTGTCATCTACATATTGAATGTTGACAATATTAGGTCCCTCATTAGGAAAGGGAATCCCAAAAATAAGATTATTGCTTGAGGTAATAGCGGACATTCTATTTAGAATATGAGTGACTACTATGAATAGTAATGGGGATAAAGGATCCCCTTGATGGAGTCCGTTAGTTGCTCCAAAAAAACCTCTTAGTAAGCTATTAAGAAGTATTGAGAATTTAACCATGCAGATGCACATTTTAACTCAAGAAACCCATTTAGGCCCACATCTTAGTCCAATGAGGGCCTTGATAAGGAACTCCCAATTGACATTATCGAATGTTTTTTCAAACTCCAGTTTAAGAATGAAACCTGGTATATTAGCTACTTTCATATAATTCAAAGTCTCTTAGGCAACTAAATAATAATTCCCAATATATCTCCCAGCTAAAAAAGCACATTAGGAGTTGTCAATGATGTCATTAAGGATAGGGGTAAATCTTGTAGCTAAACATTTTGTAATAATCTTATAGCAGCTATTAAGTAAGCTAATTGGTCTAAATTCCTTTATGCACTGCGCTCTTTCTTTTTTTTGGGATGAGAGTAATGAAAGTCTGATTGATGGGTTTCAGAAATTCTGCATCCCAAGATTCATGAAAGCTTTGAAACATCTTAAGAATATTCTGCTTCAAAATTTCCCAGAATTATTGGAAGAAAATAAGGGGAAATCCATCCGGCCCAAGAGATTTGTCACTAGGTAGGCTAAAAACACTTCTTTTAATCTTTACTAAAGTGAATGGTGCCTCTAATATGTCTGAGTTAGCTATTTTCCTAGGGAGCAGAAAATTCCAGTCAAGCTCCCTCACTTGCTGATAATGTTTATTAAAAAGCTTTGTGCAGTGTTTTTTCTACTTCATAACTTATGATTACGGGAGATGTTAGGAGAGTGTTATTAACCATGAGTGAGGTTAAAGAGTTAATCCTCCTACGACATCTAACCATATTATGGAATAAAGTTGTGTTCAAGTCATCCTCTTTAAGCCATTGGATTCTAGATTTTTGTCTCCAATATATTTCCTGTTCCAATAAAAGGTTATAATGCTCAAATCTAAGGCACTTCTTGAGATCCCACATATCCTTGTTAAGTAGTAAGGATTCCGCCATTAGATCTATCTTAGAAATTTGAGACTCAATGAATGCAAGTCTATTCCTTCTATCCTCCTTAACAGGAATAATCCAATTCTTAATATGTATCTTAAGGTTCTTAAGTCTATGTACTAGACAAGCAACAGGAGAGGAGGTAATATTAGTGCCATTGCTTTTTAAACAGTATTCAGTTACCATCTCTGTAAAGCCAGGAATATGCAACCAGGATTTATAAAATTTAAAAGGAGAGGGTCCCCAATCACATGATTTGGTGTCTAGGATAATTGGAATGTGATCAGATACCACCCTTTCTTTTCCCACACACAAAGTGTCAGGTAATTAGATGACCAACTAGTGCTAACAAGAAACCTATCTAACTTCGCCATTGTGGGTGGAGATTGAAAATTGGACCTAAGTATATTGACAATTATTGGGAGGAAAGTCCACTAAATGATTAGATTCAATAAATTCATTGAAATCAGACATTTAGGCAGATATACCAATTCTAGAAGAATGCTCATAAGAGAATCTAACAATATTAAAGTCTCTCCCAATTACCTAGTTATCATTAACATTCCTGCTAAGATTTTCCAATTCAGATAAAAAGGTAGATTTTAGTCTAAGTTCACAATGTTCATAAACTCTAGTAAGCCACCATACTAAACCATTATCGTGTGATTTGAATTTAATCGTTAAGCTATAAGTAGCCTGAATAGTGTCTACAGATTCAAATAAATTTTCATTCCATCCTATAAGGATGCCTCCAAAGGCCCCTAGAAAAGGGAGGCAAGACCATTGAGAAATTTTGCCTCTACCCAAGGACCTAAGCATTGTAGGGGTGAAGTCTTCTTTTTTTTGTCTCACTAATAATGATAATGTCACATTTGTTAATATTAATCAGATTTCTTATTGTCCTTTTTTCCCACTATGTCCCAACCCTCTCATATTCCATGCAACAAAAATTATTAATGTGTAGGAGATAAATGTAGAGAAGCAAAATTCTCCACAAAAGAGATATTTTCTTCTAAGTTAACAGGTGATAAACCCTAGTCTGCTCTAACCTCATAAAAGAATTTCTTAGCTTCAGAAATATAATCTAATTTAATGCCAATATTATTGCAAAATGATAAGAACCAAATTCCCAAAGCAGAGCATCATTAAGTAAATTACTGTTTGTGACATTACCAGAAATACAGGAACCAAATTCAGAGCAAGAATTTTCAATATTAAGAGAACTAGAGGAAATGCATGTCTCAATAGGTATAAAATTTGAATTATGCTGATTACCTGGTGCATGCACTAGTGTAACTGGTTGTGAAGATTCTCCAGCTCCAATGCCAAGACTGTCTTCCTAAACTGCAAGAACTTTCTTAAATTTGGTCAGTGTGATATTTCTGACAGAGATTTCTGTTGAGAAACTCACATTAATTTTGATGATAACAATATAGTTGTATTAATAAACATAGGTGACCATCACAAAGGCCGAAGGAAGAAAGGCAATAGGGGTATGTAAATCTGGACAAATCATGTATTTACAATCATAAGATGTAAAAACGGAATATCGACTCATAACGATAGACCGTACGAAAAAGGGATTGTAAATTGTCAAGTAAAATGTAATATGAAAAACGGCACACCAGACTTTTTCGAAATACCGAATCAGGAGAAAACGAAACATCTCATGGCGCACCGAATTACAAAATCAAAGGATGAAGAAAGCAAGAATGACACATCAGACTTTTTCGGAATACCGAACTAGGAGAAAACAGAACATCACACGGTACACCGGATTTCAAGAAACAAAGGATGAAGAAAGCAAAAACGGCACACCGGATATTTTTCGAAACTCCGATTCTCTCGACCGTTGCAAATTTTGGTCAACCGGTGGATTTTCGGCATACCGAATCTACTGTTAGTGGACAAAAGATTTTCTAATCGTTAGACACAATTAGAGTTAAACTCATCACTATAAATCATGGTCCAATAGCACCTGAGAAGGAACAACAAGCATACACAGCTATCATACTTCTAGTGCACCAAGTTTTGAGCCAAAATCATATTCTTGCATCTTCCCTAGTCATCTTGAGCTTTCATTCTCATTGTAGTAAGCTTGACTAGAGTTGGGAGATCACTAACGTTGTAAGGGCTACTATTGTAATCAAGCTTCTTTGAGTTCCTCTCCGGGTAGGAGAAGGGAATTGCTGATTGAGGCACAAGTAAGATAAATTGCTTTTTGTAATTTGTTGATATTAAATAAGAAGGGGTAAATCTCAAGTGGGGAACTTGAGGAGTGGACTAGACTGGGGTTGGCTGAACCACTATAAATCTCTGAGTACTTATTGTTGCTATATTGTGTGATTGCTTCTTATCATTTTTGTTAATTGCTCATCGAAAGTTAAAATTTAACGAAAACCGGAGATTCTCTATTCACCCCCTCTAGAGAAGCCTTAGTATTCAACATTTGGTATCAGAGCAAGGTTATCTAGATATAGACTAATCGTCTACTAGATGGCTTCTTCCTCATATCATAACATTGTAAAAGGTCAAAACATAAATAGACCCCCCTTTTTTGATGGTGTAAATTATAGCTGTTGGAAGTGTAGAATGATAATCTACTTAAAATCTATAAATTTTGAGTTATGGGATGTTGTTATAAATGGATTCACTTTAAGCTCTTAATCTTATAGAGAATGGAGCAATGAAGAAAAAATCCTAGTTCAACTAGATGCAAAAGGACTAAATATCTTGTTTTGTGCGGTAAATCAAGAACAATTCAATAGAATTTCTAATTGTAAATCCTCATAGAAAGCTTGGCATGTCTTACAAGTGACTCATGAAGGAACCAATCAAGTAAAAGAAACCAAAATAAACATGTTAGTACACAAATATGAATTATTCAAAATAAACCACAATGAAACCATAAGTGAAATATTTACTAGATTCAATGAAATAACCAACACTCTACAATCTCTGGGAAAAGAATTTTCTCAAAGTGAGCTTGTTAGGAAAATCCTTAGGTCTCTTATTCTCGATTGGGAAAAGAAAACCACCGCTATTGAGAAGGCTAAGGATCTTTCTAACTACTCTCTTGAGGACCTTATTGGAAATCTCACATCTTATGAAGTCCAAATGAAAGAAAAAGAAAAAGAGAAATCAATTCACAAAAAATCAATTGTCTTAAAAACCACCACTGATTCAGATGAATCTGATAGTGAAGAAGATGAAGATATGGCTATGTTAACTAGAAAATTTTAAAAAATTATAAAAAGAGGAAAATTTCAAAAGAAAAGAAACACTACTGAAACTCCTTTTTCTTCAAGTGTAATAAGCCTGGACATATTAAAAAGGATTGTCATTTATTTAAATCTAGAACATTTAAAAAGGATAAAAAGAAGGCTCTTCAAGCAACTTGGGATGAAAGTGACTCATCCTTCGACGGAGATTCTTCTTCGGATGGGGAAAAAGCTAACATGTACTTCATGGCCCTAGAGGAGGCATATGGAATATCTCAAGCTAATGAAGATTGTTCTTTGGATGAACTAATTGAAGGATTCAATGAATTATATCAAAAATACAAGTCTTTAAAATCCAAATACAAAGAATCAAATTTAACCATCACATCACTCACAAGCCAAAATGAATCATTAATAAATGAAGGAAAAATACTTCTTGATGAAAATAAAAAACTAGACAATAAAAATATTGAACTAAATATGGAAATCGATCACATGAAATATAAAATTAAGAATCTAGAAAATGACATCACATCATTAAAAGATAAAAGTAATGATTTACTTACAACCATTACTAAATTCACCAAGGGAAAGGAGACCCTAGATAAAATACTCTCTTGTCAAAGACCATTCTTGAATAAACATGGAATTGGTTTTTCTAAATTTCAAGAAATTCCATATGAGAATGGATTTGTAAGAGCAATATCAAATGAAAAATATGTGTTTGTTGCAAAGAAAAGAATGACTCAAAAAGGAAATCATTGGGTTCAAAAAACTAACAAACCTAGACCCAAAATGATGTGGGTACCAAAATCATCTCTTCCTTCTTGTAATGCAGGATGAAATCAAAATGGATCCTTGATAGTGGATGCTTACAGCACATGACCAGAGAACCTGATCTTTTAAGCTCCTATACTGCCAAAGAAGATGGTTCGGTGACATTTGGGGACAATGCAAAAGGGAAAATTATCGGAATCGGCCATGTCGATAATTCTGATAAATCTTCTATTGAAAATGTCTTACTTGTAGATGGACTAAAACATAATCTCCTAAGTATTAGTCAATTATGTGATAAAGGATATAAGGTTATCTTTGACAAAAAGGAATGTCTCATAATAGATTCTACTACTACTAAAGTGTTATTTGTTGGAGTTAGAAAAAATAATGTAAATAAAATAAGTATATCATATGAATCTAGGTTATGCCTTGCATTTACAAATGATGAGAAATGGCTTTGGCATAGACGACTTGGTCATGCTAGCATGAGTCAATTATCTAAAATTTCTAAAAATGAAAATGTTATTGGTTTACCTAAATTAGATTTTCAAAAAGATAAATTATGTGTTACTTGTCAATTTGGAAAACAATCTAAAACCTCATTTAAGGCAAAATATTGTATTTCCACTACTAAACCACTTGAACCCATCCACATGGATTTATTCGATCCTAGTAGGACATTAAGTTTTGGAGGAAAAAGATATACTTTTGTATTAGTCGATGTTTTTTCAAGATTCACTTGGGTTTTGTTTTTAACAAATAAAAATGATGCATTTTCTGAATTTCGAAAATTTTGCAAGAAAATACAAAATGAAAAAGGATTAAAAATAATTAAAATAAGAAGTGATCATGGTGGGGAATTTGAAAATGATGATTTTGAAATGTTTTATGAAGAAAATGGCTTTATACATGATTTTTCATTTCCAAGAGCTCCTTCACAAAATGGAGTAGTTGAAAGGAAAAATAGAACCTTACAAGAAATGGCAAGGACCATGCTTTGTGAAAATAATTTACCAAAGCATTTTTAGGCCGACGCCGTAAACACCGCTTGTTACATTTTAAATCGCATTTCTCTAAGACCTATTCTAAACAAAACTCCCTTTGAATTGTGGTTTGAAAAGATTCCAAGAATTTCTTATTTTAAGTTTTTTGGTTGCAAATATTTCATTCTTAATGCTAAAGATAATTTGGATAAATTTGACTCCAAATCTGATGAAGGTATCCTTGTAGGATATTCTACAAGAAGCAAGGCATATAGAATTTATAACAAAAGAACATTAACTATAGAAGAATTTATGCATGTAGATTTTGATGAAAATCCAACTAAGGTAATCAACGAAGAAGATGAACACAAAATCTATAACAATAATGAAAATAACTAAAAGATAGAAGAATCCAAAGATAATCCTAAATCATGGCAATACGTGTCTAGTCATCCTAAAGAACTCATCAGTGGTGAAGTCTCCAAGGGAATCATAACTAGATCTAAACATGAAAATGAATGTAGCATATATGCTTTCGTTTCATCAATAGAGTCCAAGAATGTTGATGAGGCTTGTGTTGATGAATATTGGGTAAATACTTTACATGATGAGTTAAATCAGTTTGAAAGAAATAATGTATGGAAGTTAGTTCCAAAACCCGAAAATCAACAAGTTATTGGGACAAAATAGATATTTAGAAACAAGCTAGATGAATCCAAAATTGTGATTAGAAATAAGGCTAGACTTGTAGTTCAAGGCTATAATTAGGAGGAAGGGATTGACTTTGACGAAATCTATGCTCTTGTAGCTAGATTAGAGTCCATTAGGATGTTGTTGGCATATGCTAGTTACCTAGGATTTAAACTTTTCCAAATGGATGTAAAGAGTGCTTTTCTGAACGGAGATATTGAAGAAGAAGTTTATGTTAAACAACCCCCTGGTTTTGAAGATGAATCATATCCAAATCATGTCTATAAATTGAATAAAGCTTTATATGGACTAAAGCAAGTACCTAGGGCTTGATATGAAAGATTGAAGAATTTCTTAATTGATCAAAAATTTAGTAATGGTGCTATTGACCCTACCTTGTTCATCAAGACTTTTAATAATGATATCTTAATTCTTCAAGTATATGTAGATGATATTATTTTTGGATCAACTAATGAAGATTTATGCCAAGAATTCTCAATCATTAGGCAAAAAGAGTTTGATATGAGTATGATGGGTGAATTAACCTTCTTTCTAGGGCTACAAATAAAACAAAACCAAAATGGAATATTTATCAATCAAGAAAAATACACTAGGGAATTATTGAAGAAATTTGGTATGGATCGTAGCAAAATAGCTAGGACAACTATGAGCACCTCTACTAAGTTAGAAAAGGATGAGAATGGACAAAAAATAGATCAAAAATCATTTAGGAGGATGATTAGATCTCTCTTGTATTTGACAACTAGTAGACCGGATATAATGTTTAGTGTATGCTTGTGTGCAAGATTTCAAACATCACCTATGGAATCTCATTTGAAAGCTGTTAAAAGAATTTTTAGATATCTTCAAGGATTCATTGACTTTGGATTATATTATCCTAGAAACACTGGCTTGGATCTAATAGGG
This sequence comes from Posidonia australis, assembly GCA_024699735.1. Lineage (NCBI taxonomy): Eukaryota > Viridiplantae > Streptophyta > Magnoliopsida > Alismatales > Posidoniaceae > Posidonia > Posidonia australis. Next base: position 8,625 of record JAMKQA010024516.1, read on the forward strand.
TATAATGATGTTGATTATGCTGGATGTAGAACATATAGAAAAAGTACTAGTGGAACTTGCCAATTCTTAAGACACTCTTTAGTCTCTTGGTTTAGTAAGAAACAAAATAGTGTCGCTCTCTCAACAACGGAGGCGGAATATATTGCAGCCGGATGTTGTTGTGCTCAAATTTTATGGATGAAACAAATCTAAGAGACTTTAATATAACTATGTCAACAACTCCAATTTTTTGTGACAATACTAGTGCAATTAACCTATCCAAAAATCCAGTATATCACTCTAGAATCAAACACATTGAAGTAAGACATTATTTCTTAAGGGATAATGTTCTCAAAAATCATATAAAATTAAAATTTATTCCAACTAAGGAACAAGTTGCAGATATTTTCACTAAACCTCTTGATGAACAACAATTTATTAAAATTAGAAGAGACTTAGGTATTTATAAATTATCAGATATAATATAAATATTGAGAAAATAATTTATTTCCGGTACACCGAATATATTTGGTATACCGAAATTCTCTGTTTTGGTCTACCGATTTATATCGGAACACCGAAATTCTCTGTATCGGTCTACCGATGTATATCGGAACACCGAAACTCTCTGTGGCATATTTAATGATCTTCCGATTTTGTCATGGTTGACCGAAACTTACTGTTTCGGTACACCAAACAATTTCGGTTTATCGATATTATGTCAGATTTTTCAGAAACCTGGTTTTTCGGTATACCGTTTATCATCGGTCTACCGAATCTCCTGTGCCGATCACATTAAATATCCTTTTTTTGGCATACTGATTTTATTTCAGTATACCGAATTGTGCGTATCAAACGTTAAAACCCTAGTTCTTATTTCATTTTTCTCACACACCCTCCACTCCTCTTCTCTCGGGCGACTATCCAAAGACTCCTCCAACTTCCTCTCGTGTCCGATCAAGCCCTATCTCTCTCCTCCTTCCACCATTACTCAACTCGTCTTTCATGCTCAATGCCATGGCCCCAAGGAAGCAACTCGCGAGTCGTCCAAAGCGGAAGCAAGCCGAGCCTCCCAACTCTCCTCCACGAACCAGTGAGTACTCTTTTCGTTTTGCAAATGAAGAGGCTCAACGAGCACATCAAGATCGATTTGCAAACCGAGAAGTCTTGACTGGGAGAAGGGTAATCTTCCTAGACCTTGGAGCCATTGATGCCTTATTTGCTTTTCAAGTGCTTGTTCCATTTTTAGGATCCATAGGTGATAGATTCTATTACCCCCAGCTTATATCCGAATTTTATGCCAATATGACCATTTTCCATGATCTTATACAATCCTACTTGGTTGGCATAGATATAACTTTTGATGATGTCCTTATTGGCCAATTGCTCAAAATTCCTTCACCTGGAGTCGATATCACTTTATCCATTTATGAACTAAATTGATCCTATTTAGATATCAATAAGGTCATTTTCCAAAACCCTAGGAGCACTTTCAAACCAAACAAGATAAATCAACTAACCAAACAGTCTAGAATAATTGCCTACATTATCGCAGCCAATATTGTCCAAAAGAAAGGTCACTTTGATGAACTTAGTGAACTCACGTGTAAAGCCGTTTATGCCATTACTAAGAAAATCCAAGTCAATAGGGCTCTAGTCATCGTTCACTGCATGACCCATGTCAAGACTAAGTTATTTTTTGGTTCCCTCCTTACCTATCTTTTTGAGCATTTTGATGTTCCTTTTGACAATGAACCTAGGATGGTTGTCAAGACTAAACTCTTAGGAATGTTAGTCATAGACAAAATGGAACAAGCTATTGAAAGGTCAAAGGCATCTAAAAGTGTTTATCCATCCACCTTTACTGCTCCACATGTTGAAAAAGACTCCGAAAGCTCTGAAGAAGATGAAGAGGATTCCGTCACCAAGAAGATTGACATGATACAACAACAAATCAATGACATCAAGATTCGACAACAACAACAGCATGAAGAAAATCAAGTCAAAATGGATCTCATCCTCACTAGGCTTGAAGAAACAACAAAAATCACTCACACTAAGTTAGAAGCCTACCAGGAGCAACTTGAAGAATATAATGCTGATATGCAAAAATACACCCATAGGGATTCGCCTCCTGAGTCTTGAGTGATCGTGAGAGATTTTTTTGTGATATGTATCACCTTTGATACATGTTTTTTTGATGGATATTTTTAGAAAGATGTTTAATTCATCTTGTTCCCTAGTTTGATGCAAGAATACATTCTTTTTGTTCATCTTGTTGGATGTCTATATCTAAGTTTAGTTTCTTTTTTTTGATTATGACGAAAAGGAGGAGAAAATATATACTATTTTATACCATTGTTATGCGAGGTTTCATAGGAGCTATCTAGTCATAACATATAAAATCCATAATATATTTTATATTTTAATGCTTGAATTCATATACATCATTCAAAGAATATTTAGAAATATCTTTATACATGCTTATTGATTGGGGGAGTATTTGTTATAAACTTCTCTATAACACATAAACATACATAATGTATGGCATACTTTAAATTTGTGCTTGGATTCTGTAGACACCTCGAGTTTGCTGTCACTTGGCGACAGGCTCCTCTGGAAGATGCTCTGGTTGCAACCATCACTTCTAAACCCTAACTCCATAGAACCCTAAGCCCACTTAGGCTCACACAAGCTCATTAGGCCCGAACAAGCCCACTAGACCCACACAAGCCCACTAGACCCACTCAAGCTCATTAGGCCCACTCAAACCCACTAGGCCCACATAAGCCCACTCTAAATTAATCCAAGCAAAAACCACTAATTAAAACCAAAATAACACAAAATTCGCCTAAATCCACTTAAAACCTTAATTAATTAAGTGAAAACCCTAATTAAAAATAATCAACCAAAATCCACTTAAAAACATTTAAAATCCAAATTAATCAAGAGAAAACCCTAATTAAAGTCAAAACCAAATAAAATCCATTTTTAAACCACCTTAATCCATTTAATTTCAAGGAAAACCTAAATTAAACTCAAAAAACCCTAAAAAACCCTAAAGTCATTTAATTAAGTTAAAAAACCCTAATTCGAACCAAAGACTTTAATTAAAATAAAAAAAAACACAAATTTCAACTCAATATTCTAAAAACCCTAATTCAAACTCAAGACTTTAATTAAAATCCAAAAAAACCTAGTTAAATTAAAAACCATGTCTAAAATCCAAAAAACCTAAATTAAAACCCAAAATTCCAATTAAAACCCAAAAACTTTAATTAAAAACCAAAACCTTAATTTAAACTAAAAACTCTAATTAAAATCCTAAAAACCTAAAAACCTCTAAAATAATTAAAATCTCGAAAATCCTAATTTAAAACTAATTAATTAAGTCACAAAAACCTAAAATGATTAAAACCTAAAAACCCTAAATCATTTAATTAATCCCAAAAGAAACTAACTTAAAATTTCATAAATAAATTCAAACTCCTAAAAACCCTAACAATTAAACTACAAAATCACAAATTCAAAATTTAATTAAAATCTCCAAAACAAATAATCAAAATCAAAAACTTAAAACAAAACCCTAAAAACCAACAACAAAAAAAAAACCAAAAACCCAAAAAAAAACGAAACTAAAAGCCCAAAAGGTCTGGCCGTTAAGCCCATGCATTCATTAAATCTTTCTCAACCAAAAAACTTAGGAAACAAAAACAATAAATCTACAGTAGTTTCTTCCTCCCCGCACCATCACCCCTCCCACTCTTGCCTTCCCACGTTTTGGCCAACTGCAACCTCCACCCACGACCTCCCACACTCATTCCACCTCTTAAAAGCCCCGGAGAACAACCTCAACAGGGAGAGAGGGAGAAGAGAGAACGAAAAGGAGAAATAGAGCACAGAGACCTCCAAAGAGACCCCCTGCAACAGCCCTGTTCCTCCACTGCCACCACATCTAGAGCTTTTCCCTTCATCACCTTTGCAACCGAGGAGACCCCCTGAAACCCGCCGGAGCATCAGCCTAGAGGAGCGCCGCCGTCGAGCTTCGTCGGAGGACAACCAACCCATCATCCTAGGTACTTTCACCCCCCGCTTTTAGTTTCCAATTGAGCTCCTTAGGGCAAAATAGAGTCTCCCGTGTCCGTTAGATTGCATCCCAACAGAGTGCACAGGTCCTGTGCATTGTCATTCTTGCCTCCGGTAGTGGGTTCACCACCACCTGCGAGGCTAGAGGCCTCCAGGTCCGAGGAAGGCTTTATGGGCCTCCCCTCCTTCTCCTCCCTTTTTCCCCTTGCTCCCTAAGCCCGCGGATGGCCTCGCGGAGGCCCAGGCAGACAGAGCGCCGCTCATCGTCGTCGTGGGAGATGACCGGAGTCATCGCCGACGAATCTAGCAGGAGGGGTGGTCTGAGGATCCCCAGCCCTTCCCGCAACGCCCAGGAGCATCGCCGCGGGCCCTCGAAGCTTCCCCAACCGTTTCCAACGCTCCTTCGCCGCTGCAGCCCCTCCCCCGATGTCGACGGGACGCCTTGCCGGAGCCAGCGACGAGGGAGCGTCCCACGCCGTTCCGGCTTCATCCGCGACGTTCCACAGCCCCGCCATGCCTCCTCGGAGGTTACTCGGTGCTCGCCGCGACAGCCCAGTCTCCACACCGCCCCCAGACGCCTCCGCAGTCGTCTTCTCCAGCGACGACAACCGCTCGCCAGAGCCCGAGGTGGGGGAGGCCTGAGAGGCACAAACGAGACCATCGCCACGGAGGAACTCGCTGTGGTGTCCCCGTGCTTCCCCGACCACCGCCGATGCCTTCCCGCCGCTGTGCCGCCGTCGGGAGCTTGTCGGAGTTGGCGCCGGTGAGGGGTCATCGGCGATCTTCGAATAAAAGAGGTTTGGGTTTTTATTATTATTTTATTTTAATGTTTTGCTAATTACATTTAGGTCCTCCTTTTCATTACATATAGGTCCCCAGAATTACTTTCAGGTCCTTTTTTATTTCATTCAGGTCCTTTTTCCTTACATTTAGGTCTTTTCTTACATCTAGATCCTTTTTTATTACGTTTAAGTCCTTTTTTATTACACTTAGGTCCTGTGATTTTATGTTTAAGCCCCTGAAGATTTAAATAAGTTTCATTTTATTATTATTTATGTAAATATTGCATGTTTACTCCTGTTTAATTTTTAATTTCATTTTCAGTCCCTTATATTTTTATTTCTTCACAGTAAGACTTCTATATTCATGTTTCATTGCAAATGAGTCCTAAAAGCTTATTTTGTGACCCTTGACTTTTCATAATCTAAAATTGCATTGTGAATATTGCATTTTTTGTCCTGTTTAAATTTCAATTGCATTGCAGTCTTATTCATGCATGTTTTTATCACATCTAGGTCCCTAGAACATGTTTTCCTTACATTTAGGTCCTGAACATTTGCATTTAGCCCCTGAAACTTTTTAAAGCAAGTTTTCTCTGTGAAATTTTCATTCTGAGCCCTAAAATATTTAAAAAACACACTGACTATTATTAAAATGGAATTTTCTTTACAGTTTGGTCCTAGTCTTTTGCATTAAGCCCCTAGAACTTAAAAAAATGAGTTTTTCATGTGTATTTTGCATCCTAGACCTCAGGAAACTTCATAATTGCACTGACCAACATAAAATCCCAATTTTTATCACATTCAGGTCCAGAAATTTTGCATAAAAGTCCCTGGATTCACATCAAATCATTCCTGAACATAAAATTTACATTTTGACCCTTAGATTAATTTCAAATCCATTATTTAGGGTTT
>JAMKQA010024517.1:0-14693 GCA_024699735.1 Posidonia australis
TTCAAGGCGAACACAACAGCTGCCATCTCTAAATCATGGGTGGGATAATTCTTCTCATGATCTTTCAGTTGGCGCGAGGCATACGCCACCACCCTACCATGCTGCATCAGCACACACCCCAAACCAGTCCCACAGGCATCACTGTAAACTGTAAAATCGCCACTCCTAGAGGGTAAAGTCAAAACTAAGGCCGATACCAAGCGAGCCTTTAACTCATTAAAGCTCTCCTCGCACTGCCAATCTCAAGCAAAGTGCACTTCCTTCCTGGTCAATCTGGTCAATGGTGCAGCAATCTTAGAGAAATCCTGAATGAATCTCCTATAATATCCTGCCAAGTCGAGAAAACTTCTAATCTCAGTCACTGTCTTCGGTTTGGCTCAACTGCTCACAGCTTCCACTTTGGCTAGATCTATCTTGATGCCTTCTCTTGAAATAATATGACCAAGGAAAGACACCTCTTCCAACCAATACTCGCACTTGGAGAACTTGGCATAAAGCTGATGTTGCCTCAGTGTCTCCAGTACAATCCTCAAGTGCCTCTGGTGGGTCTGAACATCCGGAGAATACACCAGAACATCATCCACAAAAATAACCACAAACTGGTCCAAATAGGGCCGGAACACCCTATTCATCAGGTCCATAAAAGTAGACGGAGCATTCGTTATCCCGAATGGCATAACCAAAAACTCATAATGTCCATAATAGGTGCGAAAGGCTGTCTTCTGTACATCTGGCTCATAAATCCTCGACTGATGGTATCCGGATCTCAAGTCTATATTGGAAAACACCGATGCCCCATGCAACTAATCGAACAAATCGTCGATCCTGGGCAGTGGATACTTGTTCTTAACAGTGATCTGGTTCAACATCCGGTAATCTATACAGAGCCGAACTGAACCATCCTTCTTTTTCACAAACAGAACCGGTGCTCCTAAAGGTGAAACACTGGGACGAATGAATCCCTTATCCATCAGTTCTTGCAGCTAATTCCGGAGCTCCATTAGCTCAGCAGATGCCATCTTGTACGGAGCCGTGGAAATAGGACCTGATTCCAGCACCAAATCAATCATAAACTCCACTTCCCTATGCGGTGGCATTCCAGGCAATTCCTCTGGAAAAACATCGGGATATTCTCTCACCACCGGGAAGTCCTGAATCTTGACCACAGGTGAAGTAGAAACTGTTACACAGGCCAAGTAGCCCACACTGCCTCTCGCTAGATGATGATAGGCCTTGAGAGCAGAAATCACTTTCCTGGGCTCACCCGGTCTGGTGCCCTGTACCATACACCAGCCTTGGCCTGGACACTCTGCCAAAACTCTTCTCTTGGCACAATCTATCACAACTGAATGCTATGCCAGCCAATCTATTCCTAGGATAACATCATAATCCTGTATATCCATCAGGATCAAGCTGGCCTGAAAATTCCTGTCCCCCAGCTGAATATCAATCAGTCTCAAATATCTCCACACCAGACTGTGTTCTCCCAATGGAGTGACCACATCCAGGTGGAATGCCAACCTGGCTGGCCTAGTCTTGATCTCAGAAGCAAACGACTCGGAGACAAAATAAAATGAACTCCCAGAGTCGAACAAGACTCGGGCCATCTCATCAGCTACAAGGAAAGATCCTATAATCAACACACCATAACCATAATCATAATAAGAAATAGTGTCAATTACACATAGGATCTATTATTACAGGACAGAACTCATTAAATACAGTTGTGCTAGTTCTCACCTTTTACCACATCTCCAGATGGACCAGCATCTGGGGCAGCAATGGAGAACACTCTCCCCTTATTAGGCTGACGTGGCGCATCTCCTGCTGGCTTTGGTTGACTGGGACAGTCCTTTTGGTAATGCCCAAACTTCCCACAATTGTAGCAGACTACTCTGTCTAAATTCCTCTGCCTATGCCAACATTGCATCGCTACATGCCCCATCTTGCCACAGACATGGCATGGTCCCACCTATGGGCCACTGCTAGACCCGGCATGGCTGAAACCCATACTCTCTTCTCTACTAGACGTAGGTCGTTGCTTCTGCTTCTTCCCAGAGCTGCCAGAACTCCCAAAACTTAGCACTCCCATCAATGACGGTCGAGAAATGGAGGGTCGAGAAACAGACTTTCTCCCCTTATCCTTCTTGGGATACTCATCCTGGAACAGCCTACGATCATCCTCATAGCGGCTTGCAAGCTCAACAGCCTCCGCTAAAGTCTGGCATTTGAAGCCAATAACTCTGGATCTCAGCACAGGGTTCAGTCCCTCCATAAATCTCTTGGCCTTGTTCTTCTCAAAAATTGCAGCATGAGAGAACTGCTTTAGCCGAAGGAAGGATGACTCATACTTAGCCACAGACAGTCTACCCTGCTTCAAGTTCCTGAATTCTCTGTCCAGCTTATCCCTCTCATGCTCAGGGAAAAACCTCTCATAGAATACCTCTCGGAACTCATCCTAAGAGATCATCAGCAGGTCCGCATTCGAAAATTTGGTGCGGCGCACTGTCCTCCACCACTGATCCACAGCACCCTTGAGTTGAAATGCCACGATCCGGACCCACTTCTCTGCTGGTGTGACAATGCCGGTGGAACCCTGCACGGCTCTCCTCTACCAGGTGCGTGGAAGCACTCGAGGAGTCCCGATACGATCACGACAAAGATGGTGAATCTAGAGAAGAAGACTAGACTCGGAAACACTAAGGAAAGATATGGAAAGGAGTCGCCACCTAGTCTTTTAATGGAAAGACAAGGAAAACCAAACACACAAGAAAACCAAGAAGCAAACAAGATGCAAAAAACATGTGCGCTCCGTGCCTAATGGATATAATGCACAAATGAATGCAGGCCAGAGAAAGGGTAAGGATTTTGGTTACGCATGGGGAAGGGGTTAGGCAGCCCCATGTGCCCGAGAAACTCGGTCTTTCTACTTGTCAATGGTCTAATGGGTGTGTGTTTGCTTATTCTAAATGCTCATGCTAATGATGACTGGAGAAAACACGCCAAATCAAAGAAAAGAAATGAAATAAAGGGAAAAGTTAATCCGAGGGTCAAATGTAGGCATTGAGAATGCTGCTTTACTGTACGCCCTTGGGCGATGAGGAAAATCGTGAAAGTCGAGAAATTCTTGGAAAGTGTCACGTAAATCAACGAAAATTTGGATAAATCCGAGAAAATCAAATTGGGAAAAATAATCCTCTTTTCGGGACCATGTCGGCTTTGTTAAGCCTTTTACTTTACGCCCTCGGGCGAAGGAAAACCAAATCAAGTCAAAAACATGAAAAGCAGGAGAAATCCGGGAAACAACGAGAAAACTAAATTCGAAGCAAGCTAGAAATGCGTGCGTGAGGAAGAAATCAAGATAAAACATGCATGAAACGGTGCGACAAAATGTGCAAAATGCATGCAAGTGTGTGATAATGAAAATTCTAGGGGCCTTTGTGCAAAAAACCCAAATTCTATATGAAAACTGAAATTTCTGAAGCTAAATCATCAAAAAATACATAGAAAAACACATTTCATGTAGTTTTGAAGAAATCTGGGGTCAAATGTGCAAATCTGTGCATTTTTAACCGAATTGAAGGTTTCTAGGGGTTAAAATGCAAATTAAACAAAGAAATATGCATTCTGTGTTATTTTAACGAAGATCAGGGGTTTAAATGCAATTTAACCAGAGAAGTATTCATTCAGAAGAGTTAAGAAAAGTTCAGGGGCTAAAATGCAATTTAACCAGAGAAGTATGCATTTAGAAGAGTTTCAGAAAACTTTAGGGGCTAAAATGCAAATTAACCAGAGAAATATGCATTCAGAATGATTTTAGAAAAGTTCAGAGGCTAAAATGCAATTTAACCATAGAAATATGCATTCAGAATGATTTTCAAAAAAACTTAGGGGCTTAAATGCAATTTGCAAGCCTGGAAAACTTTATTATGCAACATCAGGGGGCATGTTGCAATATTTTTAGTTAAAACTTTATTCAAACGATTTAAGAAAAATGTGTAAGGACCGAAATGTAAGAGGAAGGACCTATTTGTAATAAAGAAAAGGATCTAAATGTAACAAATCAAAAATAACAGAAGTTTTATTTAAAGAAAGTTATTTTTTATTTTTTTTAAAAAGAAAAAAGAGTCGACGACCACCGCCAACGGAGCACCGCCGTCGACGACCGCCGGAGGGGCACTAGAGGGCTATCCCATGGTCTAATTTAAGATCAGACCCCATGGAAAGCAAGAGGAGAAAGAGGAGAAGAGATCCAACGGTTTGGATCTCAGATCGATCGACGGGAGTGGGCCTCCCACCTCCCTCGCCGTCGAGGTACTTCGGCGACGGTCAACGGAGATGGAGGAAGCTCTAGAGTATACGGCGCGGCGATCCAGAGGTCCAGGAGGATCGAGTGAGTGTTGAGGGACATTTCTTCTCCTTCAAGGGCTCAAATGATGGATGATGGCGTGAAGTGGGCTCCGACTACCGTCGACGTCATCTTCTCCGACGAGCTAGGTTGCGGGGGTGTTCCAGGGCTCGTGGCTCAGCTCTGGGGGCCCTGGCGTGCTTGGGGCGTGCCGTGGAGGCTTTCTGGAGGCTCGGAGTGGCACGACAGGGCTGGAAGCTCACGCCTTTTCTCTGACTTTGGTTGTCTTCCCCGGCGACGACGTCCTGTAGCGATTCCGACGAGCTTTTGGTGGAGGCCTCCGCAGCGATCGGAACAGGAATTGGAAAGGTGGAGAGGCAAGAGGGAGGCAAGGAGATGTAGACCTAGGGTTCTAGGACCAGGGACAAGTCCTGGATCAGCACCCCCACTTAAATCGCCGGAAAACGGCTACAACGAGGCTTGAGGATCGATTCCGACCAGCGGAGGCCTCTGACTTGATTGGAATCGATCCAGGAAGATTGAGGAAGCTCTAGGAATCTAAATTGAAGGTAAATGAGGCTGGAAGAGGGCGTACTTGACCTGACGACGCGTGTTACCTCCGCAGCTCGCCAGAAGTGGCCTGAATTCCCCACTTCTCACCTCCGCGAGCTCCTCTCTCTCCATGGAATTCTCTCTCGCTCTGAATTCTCTGTTTCTCTCCTCGTTTTCTCCCTTTTTCCTTTGCCTCTGCTACCCGTTTTATAGGTAGAACTCCGACGGCCGCTGTAACAACCCACTAACACCTCTAGCAGAACCAAACAACCAGCCAACTAACAAACTCCCTAACAACCTTCCTTAACAAACTAACAAACCCCAACTGCTGTCCTCCCTGCACCCTCCAAGCTGTCCACCCGTGCGTCAACAACGTTCAACGGCTGCTCTTGCTCGTGATGAAGCGTCCGATGGCTCTAGTTCGTGGAGGGCTCAAGCTCGGGGAGCGTGGCTGCTGGTCAGTGAGCTGGATGGGATGAAAATAGTGAAGAAAAATGGGTGGCTGGATGTTGAGATGAGAGGAGATGGAGGAGTGGCTGTTGGGTGAATTTGGAGATGGTTTATGTGTTAGTGTGGTGGAAGAAGAATGAAGGAATGGGTTGAGGTGTTGTGGGCCTAAATGCGCTTGATGGGCCTTCATGGGCCTAAGTGAGCTTAATGGGCCCCTCCCTGAGCGTGGTTGGAGGACGTGTGGGACAAAGACTGATGCTCAGGGTTGACAAAGACACCCCGCCCGAAGCTGTAAGTAAGAGTCAGTTAATGGCAACCAGCTGCCAGTTGGTGAATGCACTAGAGGTCCCGTCGCCATAGCCGAAGCTAAACAGAGAAACCAATAAAAATGACAAGTTGAGAAGTTGACGACCAACCAGCTCCTAAAAGACATGACTGGTTATCACACTTGTCGGAAAAGCGCCGGACAAGACTCACGGTGCTTGCCGATCGAAAAATGACTGGTCATGGAGGTCATCCGGGTAGTTCAGGCTACCAGCCCAAGAGGAAGGATGGAACAAGGAGAGTGGGGAATTCAGCGGGCATCATAAGGATTGCCCGGGTAGTTTGGGATACCAGCCCAAGAGGAGGGAAGAAATCAGGAGAGTGGGGAATCCATCGGGCATCACAAGGATTGCCCGGGTAGTTCAGATACCAGCCCAAAGGAAGGAGGCAAACAGTTTGCTTTGATTCTGTCCATTAGGAGTGGAATTCCAAGGCAAAAGGAGGGGCACTGAGGTACATCCGGAAGGAACGAACTGCAAATGGGAACATTCAAAGGCGAAAGGGGTGGCACTAGGATTCGTCCAAATGGACCGAACCTTGGATGGGAAAATTCAAGGGTGAAAAGGATGGCACCAGGATTCGTCCGAATAGAGCGAACATTGGATGGGAAAATTCAAAGGCAGAAGGGGTGGCACCAGGATTCGTCCGAATAGAGCGAACCTTGGATGGGAAACTTCAAAGGCGAAAGGGATGGCACCAGGATTCGTCCGAATAGAGCAAACTTTGGATGGAAAAAATCAAAGGCGGAAGTGGTGGCACCAGGATTCGTCCGAATAGAGTGAACCATGGATAGGAAAATTCAAAGGCGAAAGGGGTGGCACCAGGATTCGTCCGAATCGACCGAACCTTGGATGGGAAAATTCAAAGGCGAAAGGGGTGGCACTAGGATTCGTCCTAATGTAACGAACCTTGGATGGGAAAATTCAAAGGCGAAAGGAGTGGCACTAAGATTCGTCCAAATAGAGCGAACCTTGGATGGGAAAATTCAAAGGCGAAAGGGGGTGGCACCAGGATTCGCTCGAATGGAGCGAACCTTGGATGGGAAAATTCAAAGGCGAAAGGGATGGCACCAGGATTCGTCAGAATAGAACGAACCATGGATGGGAAAATTCAAAGGCGAAAGGGGTGGCACCAGGATTCGTCCGAATAGAGTGAACCTTGGATGGGAATATTCAAAGGCGAAAGGGGTGGCACCAGGATTCGTCCGATTGGACCGAACCTTGGATGGAAAAATTCAAAGGCGAAAGGGGTGGCACCAGGATTCGTTTGAATGGACCGAACCTTGGATGGGAAAATTCAAAGGCGAAAGGGGTGGCACCAGGATTCGTTCGAATAGAGCGAACCTTGGATGGGAAAATTCAAAGGCGAATGGGGGTGGCACCAGGATTCGCCCAAATGGAGCGAACCTTGGATGGGAAAATTCAAAGGCGAAACGGGGTGGCACTAGGATTCGTCCGAATAGAACGAACCTTGGATGGGAAAATTCAAAGGCGAAAGGGGTGGCACCAGGATTCGTCCGAATGGACCAAACCTTGGATGGGAAAATTCAAAGGCGAAAGGGGTGGCACCAGGATTCATCCAAATAGAGCAAGCCTTGGATGGGAAAATTCAAGGGCGAAAAGAGTGGCACCAGGATTCGTCCGAATAGATCGAACCTTGTATGGGAAAATTCAAAGGCGAAAGGGGTTGGCACCAGGATTCATCCAAATAGACTGAACCTTGGATGGGAAAATTCAAAGGCGAAAGGGGTGGCACCAAGATTCGTCCGAATAGAGAAAACCTTGGATGGGAAAATTCAAAGGCAAAAGGGAGTGGCACTAGGATTCATCCGAATAGATCGAACCTTGGATGGGAAAATTCAATGGCGAAAGGGGTGGCACCAGGATTCGTCCGAATAGAGCGAACATTGGATGGGAAAATTCAAAGGCGAAAGGGGTGGCACCAGGATTCATTCGAATAGAGCGAACCATGGATGGGAAAATTCAAAGGCGAAAGGGGGTGGCACCAGGATTTGCCCTAATGGAGTGAACCTTGGATGGGAAAATTCAAAGGTGAAAGGGGGTGGCACCAGGATTCGTCCGAATAGAACGAACCATGGATGGAAAATTCAAAGGCGAAAGGGGTGGCACCAGGATTCGTCCGAATGAACCGAACCTTGGATGGGAAAATTCAAAGGCGAAAGGGGTGGCACCAGGATTCGTCCAAATAAAGCGAACCTTGGATGGGAAAAATCAAGGGCAAAAAGAGTGGCACCAGGATTCATCTGAATAGATCGAACCTTGGATGGAAAAATTCAAAGGCGAAAGGGGGTGGCACCGGGATTCGTCCGAATGGAACGAACCTTGGATGGGAAAATTCAAAGGCGAAAGGGGGTGGCACCAGGATTCGTCCGAATAGAGCGAACCATGAATGGGAAAATTCAAAAGCAAAAGGGAGTGGCACTAGGATTCGTCCGAATAGATCGAACCTTGGATGGGAAAATTCAAAGGCGAAAGGGGTGGCACCAAGATTCGTCCGAATAGAGCGAACCTCGGATGGGAAAATTCATAGGCGAAAGCGGTGGCACCAGGATTCGTCCGAATAGAGCAAACCTTGGATGAGAAAATTTAAAGGCAAAAGGTGTGGCACCAGGATTCGTCTGAATAGAGCGAACATTGGATGGGAAAATTCAAGGGCGAAAGGGGTGGAACTAGGATCCGTTTGAATAGAGCGAACCTTGGATGGGAAAATTCAAAGGCGAAAGGGGTGGCACCGGGATTCGTCTGAATAGACCGAACCTTGGATGGGAAATTTCAAAGGCGAAAGGGGTGGCACCAGGATTCGTCCGAATAGAGTGAACCTTGGATGGGAAAATTCAAAGGTGAAAGGGGTGGCACCAGGATTCGTCCGAATGGACCGAACCTTGGATGGGAAAAACCAAGGGTGAAAAGAGTGGCACCAGGATTCGTCCGAATGGATCGAACTTTGGATGGGAAAAAACAAGGATGAAAAGAGTGGAACCAGGATTCGTCTGAATAGAGCGAACCTTGGATTGGAAAAATCAAGGGTGAAAAGAGTGGCACCAGGATTCGTCTGAATGGATTGAACCTTGGATGGGAAAATTCAAAGGCGAAAAGGGAGGCACCAAGATTCGTCCAAATAGAGCGAACCATGGATGGGAAAGAGACACCATGATTCGTCCGAATGGACCAATCCTTGGATGGGAACACCTAGACTCTAGGTAGGTAGTCTAGATAAGATGAAAAAGGGAGACATTGAATCCATCAATTAGGATCGGAATTCAAAGGCGAGGGGGGGTGCCTTGAATTCGTCCTCAGGATCAGAATTCAAAGGCAAGAGGGCCTGACCTTCTGTTTAGCCAAAAGGATTTGCCAAGGGGATCTTATTCAAGTATCAGTGCACCCTAAATCGTCGTCGCTGTGGGGAATGTTAGTTGAAACAGCGTAGTGCCCTGACACAATTGTCATCTTGTAGGAGCCTTTATATGATGATTGCCACTTCTCTATAAGAAGGTGCACCGACAATCATTTGGCAGATAATTTGTACCAAGCATTCTCAAAACAATCTTTCTTTCACAGAGCAGCTTACATGCCCCTAGTCGAAGGCTTTGGCTCAGTTACATAGTAAGTGGATGTTCTGTTAGGTGCCCGAAACATGAATTTTGACCAAAGAGCAACTGACATGCCCCTGGTCGAAGGCTCTGGCTCAGTTACACTGTAGCTTGTGCTTTGTCTGTGCCTTTTGACCTAAAAACAGCTGACATGCCCCTAGTCAAAGACTCTGGTTCAATTACACTATAGTTGGTCTTTTGTATGTGACTTTTGACCAAAGAGCAGCTGACATGCCCCTGGTATTGGACTGGCTAGGCATCACTTGAGGGTATGGGGTCTTGGAAGCCAGGCTATAACTACAGATGTTCCGTGAGCCACTGGAGTACTTGAGACCATCACTAGTTGAAGCAAGTGATCCATTCATCAAGTGACTGGAAGTATGTGCACCCAACTGCTTTCCCATATTGTACTTGGAAGACAGAAGGAATTGTGGCAACTTGACAGAGGCCTACGATTGAGATTGTAGTCTGCCTCTGACTGGTATGTCTAGGATATGTTCTGCTCAACCGTGGTGTTCTGATAGCTTTGTATTTGGCCGCGCCACTTTAGGATATTCTCCTGATTGTATTAGCCAAATTCTGGATTGTTGCGCAGAGTCCGAGCTATGCTGTTGTCTCCGCTAGTCATTTCCCATGTAGGCTCTGATCAGAGAACAACTGTCTTGCCCTTGATGAACCAAGCAACGACGTGTGTGAGCCCAGTTAGAAAGCAGCTGACATGCCCCTAGCATAAATGGTGTATGATGCTCAGAAGTCAGATCAGGAGACACTAAGGCAAAAAAAGATGCCTCTGGCATTGAGCCAGGCTACCCTGGGACGTGTTGGGCATTACTTGAGGATGTAAAGACTTGAGGATTTGACTGTGATTGTAGGTGTACTTTGAATCACTGAAGTGGCCGCAACTGACTTTTGTTGAGGTCAGAGACACATTTGTTCATTGACTGGAGGCATGTATATTCATCCACTGTCTTGAGCTATACTCCAATGGCAGGAAGTGATGCAATACACCATAGTCTATCTTAGGCTGGCTCTTCTTTACTCTGTTAGTCATTATGTCATTAGGCTCTGGCTGCAAACATGTACTCGACTGTGTTGTCTCTAGGCATTCCACGAACAGTGTCTACCACACTTGAATTGTTGCAGAGGAATTGCGGTTACACTGCCTATTCTGTAGGTCTGTGTAGCTCATACGCTAACTGGTGTCCTCACTGTATATGCACTTTGGCTACTGAGGAGCTAAAATATCCTGGCTAAAAGCAGCTGGCAAAAATCCTGTTGAACAAGTCTATATGCAAACAAAAAGATTGATCCAGGCAAGGCTATGATGATTATTATTATTGTGACTCTACTATTGTGAGCAATTTAGTTATTTAAGAATGTCCTGTCGTCTGATCAAGAAGTGCATGCCTTGTGATTTAGTTGCTTGTTTTCTGGATTCACTACTTTGCGTATTCAATGAGTTCATTATCTGGATTATTTGTTTGTTTAGTTCAGTTGTTTGTTTGCACTTAGTTAGGCTGGAAAGCTGTATGCCTGTTAGAGGAGGATGACTCCTTCAACTTAGTTTCCACTACTGAGACTCACAAGTCGTATGGTGGCTCTCACTGGTTAGTGGTGGCACTCGAACTCACTGTAAGGTAGCGTAATGGACCTGGCTCCATGCCAAACTCTTTAAAGTTTTGCACCTGCTTTTTCCTTTTCAACATCATTGTCTTTTCTTTTACTCCCTCACAGACGTGCGATTTCACTCTAACCTTGTCTTGGAGGTAATAAGCGCTTGGTTTATTCAGGAGGCCTTTATTGCAAGAAGGTGGGTCAGTCCCTCAAAGGTGTGATTTTATTGAGCGCATACTCCAACTTTTCTCCAAGGTATGGTAAGGGTAGAGCTACAACGCATGCCTCTCACTCTTGGGCTAACTTCTGTCTTCGCATTCTGTCTTCTCTATTCTTTTATGCCCTTGCGAATGTATGTTTTCTTTTCTGGCTCACACACTTAGTCACCCCTAACATTTTATCTCCCTATTGGAGGTACAAGATCCTTGCGGAGCTTAGACATTTCGTCTGGCTTTGATGTTTGGTGGCTCCCTTGCTAACTTGGTCGTCTAAGTAGTGACAACTGAGGAGAGAATAATCCATTCTGACATTAGCAAGCTTTCCCAATTTTCATCATCAGGCAGAATGTTATTGACAAGCAAACTACCCTTTTTAATCGTTCTTGATGTTTTCTTCTGTTTTATGTTTTCTTCTTTTTTTTCCTTTCCCAACTTGTGTGCTTTTTTATTTTTTTTGTGTTTTGGTATATGATGATGCAAAAAGAGAAAACAACAGTGAACAAAGAGAAAAGATACAACTCCAGTCCTTGTCGTTGCTATTTGTCGATGCCATCGGGGTTCAAAGTAACTCCTAGCAGTGCCATTGGAAATCAGAATCAAGGCAGGTGTAACAGAAGCTATCACAATGATTATTGGAACTGAGATTGTTACTGTGAATGCTGAATCTGCTGGTGACATTTAAACTACGTCTCTGTCGGAGTTGATATCTACTGTGATGGCTGTCTCCTACTTGATTCAGGGTACTTGCACGTGTTGGGTTAGATCCATGAATGGCAAACTGGCAAACTTTAGGTTAGGCCCCTACAAAGGAACAGAGACAAGAGTGGCACACATGAGTGTCGCCAGACAAAACTGAGAAAAGAAAGGAGGACAAACTAGGCAAAGGAGGAATAATAACAAGAGCGGCATACACATGTACTACAAGACAGAAGCAGGGAGAGTACAAGATAAGGAAAAAAGAGCCCTTATGGATTCCCTAGGAAAAGCTGCGAGAAAGAGGAACACCCTTGAGGTTCTAGTATCCTCGGAGCTTGCAAGCTCAGGCACGGTAAGGTCAGTTATTCTAGGGTGTGCACGTGTGTGTGCAACTGTGTGTGCAGGCGTGTGTATGGGCTGCCTCCTGTGTGTTAATGGTGATGGCCTTATGGTCAATCAAATCCTGGAGAGCATTCCGGAGAGTGTGACACTTGTTTGTCGAATGCCCACATACACGATGGTATTGACAGAACAAGTTAGCCTTATACCACCTAGGAAGCGGGTCCAGTGGTGGGCGAATCTCCGGTAGCCACAGGAATGGGCAACTTTGGGAAAGATGTCACTCAACGAATCTCTTAGTGGGGTGAAGTCTCTTTCCTTACAGCGAGGCCGCCTCTGTCGTTGTTGCTGCCCTTGCTAAACTGACGCAACGAGACACGCTGGTTCAACAATGGTGTGTGGATGTGTAATGTGTACTGAACTAGATGCTGGTGATGATGAGGATATGGATGCGAGTGTTGTGCCTCGTGTGTCAACAACCATAGTCTCACTGTCGATCATCGTCTGAACGACATCCCGTAAAGTGTAGCATTTATCAGTCGAATGCCCCGGTGCTCGATGATAATCGCAGTATACGCTCGCGTCGTACCACCAAGGGAGTGGAGTTGGTGGGGGACGCAGATCTGGGAGTCTCAGAAGTGACACAACACGAGGAAAAACAGCGTTCAATGACTCACCCAGTGGAGTATAGTCACTTTCAACGCTATGGCCTCGTTTCTCCTTAGGTTGTTGTCCTTGTTGAGCCGATGCGACAAGATGCATTGGCTTGACAGTGGGAGGTGTGCGCCAATGTGCGGTGACGACCTACGTGTTGGGACCTGATCCTGATGCTGAGGTGAATTCTGAATATGTTGTGTTGTGTGTGGTGTTGAGCGCGAGAGCAACAGCTGCGGCATTAGTACAGCTCCGGGCGACGGACTCGAGAAATGCTGTACTCTCACACAACCAACGGGTTGATTTCTAAATGACTGTGATGCATGCTGTGACCAATGCAATTGTGGTGTAGGAGGTAGAGATAACGCCCCCATCGTCGGAGCTGTGTGATGCTTGGGCGATGGTATGGGCGGTAGAGTAATGGGGTGAGCCTGCAATGCTATAGTGGTCTACACTGGAACCTCAGAGGTCGAAGGAGGAGGACTCTCAACATGATCAAGAGAAAGGGCCATGCGCTTGAACCCACAGGCCAAAGCTCTCAAGTATTGATCTTGTTTGGCCGAAGACCCATCAAAAGATAGTTCAGAGGGCAAGAGCGAAACAGGAATGGCCCCTAAAATAGATGATACCGTAGCTGATTGAACTCCTGAAACAAGAGGGCCCAAGGAATAGGGTGCAGCTGGCAAAACTTCTGGGACCCGTGTGGTAGTCACTGCAATTGAATCAGTGACAGACCTTAGACCGACTTGTGTTCACTGTTGTCCTGGAAAAGGAGATAAGAATCCTCCATGATTCCCAAATTGGGACGCACAAAGGGGAGAAGAAGCAGTCAAAGTGAGAAAAGGAGGATCTGAGTATGGGACCCCCTTCAGAACAATAACCAAAGGCTTGCGGGTCTGCGGGGCCATGGCTAACCGCAAGTGAAATAAAAGGAGCTGCGGTGAAGGACAAACGCACGAGCTCTAAGATGAACTACTGTCAAAAGTGACCAATAGCTTGGAAAAGGCAGGAGAACACAACCACGGGAGGCTACCCGCGACGGAGACACCCGAGCTCCTAATTGAGGACCTCGCAACAAAGTACCTGAGAATACAGGCAAGAAAAGCAGGTATCAGAACCTGGACAACGACACAAAGACAAATGCGAGTTATTAAAGTGGCATGCTGTAGACACCCCAATTTTACAGGTTGAAAGTGTGGTGGCTGGGCTTTCAATCACCAATGAACTCTAACCCTGGTTGAATTCATTCAAAGCCCACAAAGCCCAATTTAGCCCACCTTGGCCCATGAAGGCCCTTTGAAGACCCATTTAACCCCTTTGAAAGCCCATTTAATTCCTTGAAGCTCACTTGAGGCCCACTTAAGCCCACTTGGGCCCTGTAACCATGCCGACGACAGCCTCGAGGACTAGGGTGCGAAGGCCAAATACACAAGGATCGGCAAAGTCACGAAAAAAATAATAAAATAAAAATGCAAATGCAGGAGTCCCCACCTAGTCTATTAAAATGGAAGACGATGAAAACCATATAAAACACTCAAATCATACAAACAAGCCAAATGGAAAATAAGGTCTCAAACCAGAAAATGGGTAAGGATCCCTGTTACACACGAGGAAGGTATTAGGCACCATCGCGAGCCCGATAAACCGGTCTTCTATAGGTTTCTCATTTGCTTATGAAATGTCGGCTTTTCAGCCTTTGCTGTACGCCCGAGGGCGATATGCCATGCCATGCTTGGTGTCTTATACTAAATAAGGGTGCATGATGTGCAGGGGTGTGTCCTAGTGCTCAGAGATATCGCTCATATATCGGGTCAAGTGTCGATGCAAAGATATTGCATAAATAAGATCAAGGATCTAGTATTTTGAGTGATTTTTCATCCTTGCTTTG
>JAMKQA010024518.1:0-18371 GCA_024699735.1 Posidonia australis
GGATTTTTTCCTTCCTGATTTTCTCTTATTTAGTCTACATTAAAATCAGTTGAATAATTACTTTTCTAGAAAGTAATAGGTAGTATGGACTTAGTCCAGTTGCACCTGTTGCACTAGGAATCGATTCATTGATTTATGGAAACCTCCAGACGTCCACTTTGTCGAACTTTCCTCTTTTCACTCCATGTCTGCCGGAATTGGTAGTAAAAACTTTTGATACCTTGAATCCTGCCTTTCTCGTTTTGCTGTCTCTGTTGACGATTCATCAGTACGTGACGCATGAAATTGAAAGTGAAATAGGTCTATTTGGTGAAGTTTTTAGATAGATTTTAGGTATATAATTTTTTCTTTAGAAGTTATAATAATCTAATAATTTTATCAAATACTATCAATTTCTACAAAATATGTAACTCTTAGAGTAATAATTCCTTTACATTTTCAAAAATTAACTGGTGTATTTTTATTTATCAAATTGCATGTATTTGAGTCAATTGGTGTATTTTTATTTATCACGAATATATTTTCTGGAAGCATGTTTAATCAGCATCGCATCTTGGAGGTATTAAGTGTAAATTCTACTGTACAAAAAAGGACCTTTTGTGATTTACGACAAGGCTTATGACAAGAATAAAAATGTTGGTCTAAATGACTATTGTGGCTAACAACAATTGTACATAACACTTGCTAAGATTATGTCTTCTTTTTGTTGGAACATGGGGAAATGAATTGACATTTTTGTTTGTTAATAGTAATTGTGTAGACATCGGGTTTATTTTTCTGAAAACCCAATGTTCTATCTTCACCATTTTAGTTAAAAAAGGTTGACTAGGCTAATTACAATTTTTGCATATCACACAAGGTTCACATACTGTGAACCGACTCTCTAATATTTGATCATCTATTTCAGAAAAGAAACACAGAATATTGAAAAGGGTGCTTGTAATTCTGTCCATTTTTAAGAATACATTAGGTACAACTATACCAGGGATATGTTCATGTATTCATGTATTCATGTATTCTTGGTAGAAAAAAAGATTAATAGAATGAGATGGCACATGGAACAAAACCCATCTAGATTTGGCTTAGCTATACATATATGTACTCTAGTCTTAGAATCTAATAAAATCGATACCTTCTTATCTACTTTTGTTGTCTATGATACTAACTATTCATCAACTTTGAGGTTGATGGATTTTATTTTATGTAGATTGAGAGGTGCATAGACTCGATTTATGGATGAAACAGTGTTGGCCTCATATATTTTTCTGGACTTCTTTTTCTGAAGATTTTTAACACTCGAAAGAAGTCCCTTCCCTAAGAAATTGATTCACTTCTAGAACTCTTGCAATCTTGAAACTAATTAGAGGATAGGTATAACTACTCCTAAGGCTTATAATTTTGATGTCATTTAATTGAAACTTCATAGTTAAACAAATATCCTCGATAATCATTTGTTTCTGTCTTCATTCTAAGAACAAATACAATGAAGCATGTCCACCTAAAGCATTTGTCAAGTAAAGCATGTCTACATCAATAATATATTTTTCTATAATATCAAGAGAGGAACACAAATCATATTTCTATCCCAAATTAGAGTTGAGAAATGTTTACCTCAAGCAGATTACCCTTCTCTTCCTTCTTCTACTTCTTCTCTCCTTTTCCTTTCCCACGTCAGGCCCTTGGTGGTGGAAATGGAATGCAGTGGTGGTGGTTGTTGGTCGATTACGAGTGTGGGGGTGGAGGTGGTGGTGGTTTTGAGTGTTAGGAGTGGTGAGGAATGCGGTGGAGGAAGAAGAGGAAGAGGAAGAAGAAGAGGATAATGAATGCAGTGGAGGAAGAAGACAAAGACGAAGAATAAGAGGACAAGCTACCAGTGGTGAAGAATGACGACGAGTGTGGTGGAGGAAGAAGACAAAGGCAAAGACGAAAAGGACAACGTCTTCATGTTTAAGGTACTGACGAGCAAGGAGTGGCGAGCACCAATGAGGCATGACGAGGAGTGACATCAGCATGGTTAGGGTTGACACGAGGGGAGAAGGAGATGCATGGCAAAGAGAAGAGCAGGTGGAAGAGAAAAAGGAGAAGAGAGAGGAGAAGAAAGAAGTCATTTGCTTGTCATTTTGTGAGACGACACGGGAGTTATACGATTAAAGATATGTAATAAGAAAGGAGGCAAAATAATACTATAATAACAAGGATAGCAGTGACGAATGAAATTGATGAAAAATGTAATATGAAAGATGAGAGGCAGAATAATACTACGATAACAATACAAGGGAGCATGAAGTCTTTTTTTTTGTAAACAATAGTATTTATATTAATAAAAAAAACTTGATGATAAGTACCAATGTCAAGAAAAAAAACATAAGTATTAGAATCTAAAAGGACAATATCAAAATAATATATAAACTATTTATAATAATAGATAAAGTCATAAACATTTTGTAACAACAAAACAAAAGAAGGGCGACCACAGTTGGCCATAGCTAAGGAACAGAGTTGTTATCCTCTCATCTCCTTCAATCAAAATTTGTGTTGGGCTCGGTAAAAAGTCCTTAGTTAGTCAGGATAAGCGTAGAGTCAACATTAACTTGACCCTAAGTAGTGTTGTTGAAATCCCAATTGTGCTGCATGGATCTGAGGACATTAGTAGTAACCAAGGTAGTTGCACCCTGTCCAGAAGCCACATTGCCTAACCAAAAAGAAATTAGAAATATAATATGAAGAAATATTGAGATAATATTTCGTCTATTATTACAAAAATAACTTCATTATGGTGTAACTAGAGACACCAAAAGATGACTAGAACAAAGGTATTCCAGCCAGTGTTGCTTAATTAGAAATTGAAATGCTGCTTCAAAGTAAAAATTCGAGCCAAAGTAATATTAGATAGATGCTAACTAGTATTATTTAAAAAGAAGTTTCATAAAACATGTAAAATTACACATTGAAAGAAGATATGGGTTGTTGTTTCTTCTTAAAATCCACATTATTCATAATGAGACTGGTCAGACCATCTTTTTTTGAGGAAATCGACACCAATTAAAAATTTATCATTCAATGTAAGTTAAGCAAATACCTTAATCTTTAAAGAAGTTACACATTTCTAGACTTAAAAAATGTGCTGTGTTTGGTTATGCGCACCGAAAGAACTTTTCTAACAGTACCCTGTTAGGTTAAAAGAAAAGAAAAGAAAGGGTAAGTATTCAATAAAATGTCGTTGGTACGGATTTAGAAGATTCACTTGATAATTGTGCAATACTAAGGGTTGGTAAACTTAAGATTATTTGGAGAACAATAGTAAGTACTCAATGCTATATTGACAAGTGGAATAAAACCGGCTGCTCCTCCTTCCCCATGCATGGCAGGCCTTTCCTCTCAATTCCCTACCATCATTCCTCCCTCCGAGGCTACCTGCGATCATCTCCTTTCCCTCTCCTGTTGCGCTCTAGTGTCTTCACAATCTACCCAGCTGACCAAGGAGCTGCTCGAGCACCACATAGCTACCCACTGGCCCTTGGCTTCAGGGGTTGAAGTCAAGGACTCGGCCCCTGGTAAATTTCTCCTGAGATTTCCCTCTCCTAAGATTAAGATAGACACCCTGAACCTCTACGGTTCCTCCTTGCAAACTCTCTCTGCTTCTTTCAACCACTGGACCCCACAGTCTAATGTAGTCTTTACCCTTAAAGAGGAGAGAGTTTGGGTTAGATTAGAAGGTATTCCACACCACCTTTGGAATGTGGACGTTTTTAGATGCATGGTAGCTGACTTCACTGACCTCCTGGAAGTGGATCTCTCTATTGAACGAGCAAAACAGCAAAGCTTTGCTTGTTGCTGAATTTTGTTGCATCACGAAAAAAACTTACCGGATACTCGTTTCTATGCTTTTGGTCGTATAATTTATCTTATTAAGTTCAGACCTAGTTGGGATAATTGCGGCCCCTCCCCCCTCTCAGCATACCCCTGCAGCCTGGCCCTCTCGACCTTCTCCCGTCACTCATCAGAAAGCTCCCCCACCTAATAGGAAATCTTTCAAAGCTACCAAGAGTTGGCGTGGGAACAGGTCTGGGAAAACCTCTAGACCAGGGATAAATGTATGGACTAGGTCCCCCTCTCTTCCACACTCAAGTGATCCTATACCTGTTTCTGCGGGTACTCTCCCCACCCCGTTTGTCTCTGAAGGTTGGTATAAAACTTCCCCTTCTCCTACAACTTCTAAAGGTTGGAATAAAACATCTCCCACCCCCAGCCTCGGAAGGATGGTATAAAGCTTCTTCCTCCCTTTCTTCCAAAATGGACGGCTCCCAGGGATGCAACACTTCAGCAACCCTTGACGAATCCAACTTCGTCCAGGCAAAAATTCGCTCCAAGAATCTTTCCGTGGGAAAGTTTAAGAAGCTACTGGCTTTGTATGATTGTATGGAGAAGGAAGTTACGGCTGAGATATCTACTGAACCGCAGCCCTCCCACCCTGACACCCCGATTCACGCCCCAGGTATCATTGTGAATTCCACTGATTATACTCCTCGTAATGTTATTCCTGCTAATTTTGATGTTTTGCCATCCTCCCTTCACCCCGGCATTGATTTATGTTTGGCTAATATGCATGATAAGGACTTAGATCCCTTGACTTGGGACTCCTACCAGCACTTTCAAGAATTTTGTGAGAAAATTGGTATCTCCCTCAGAACCAATGCAGAGGCACATAATTTCTTTTCCCAAGTTATGCTCGATTAAGGGAAATTTCCCATTTCCCTGAGGGATCAGAGTTGTTCCCGTGAGAGGGACCCTTCCTCTCGGTCATCTAATATGTGTTAATGATTATTACAGCATGGAATATTAGAGGTTTAGGGTCTTGCTCCAAATCTCGTGTTGTTCGTAATCTAGTTAAATTGCAGAAATGTGACATTCTCATTATTATTGAAACTAAGAAAGATGAATACTCTCCTGCCTTGCTTAAAGCTTTAGGGGAAAGAAAATTACTTTATGGTTATACCTTGCTTCTTCTGGTGCCTCAGGAGGTATTTTGATTGGTTGGGACGATAAAAAGTTGAGCCTTAAGACACACCTATCGGGCCTTTACTGCCTTTCTTTACACTTTCTGTCACTCGAGGACAACTTCGAGTGGTGGCTCACTGGGGTCTATGGCCCTTGTGTACCCAGACTTAAGTCTGATTTTATTGAGGAATTGCGACGACTCAGCCAAGTGGTCAATGAAAATTGGGTCATAGGTGGAGATTTTAACTTGATCAGATACTCTCACGAGCATTCCTCTTATCCTAGGATTTCTACACATATATCTAGGTTCAACGACTTTATCGATGGTAAAAATCTGGTGGACCTTTCTCCCATCAATTGCTCCTATACTTGGACTAACTTCCAGGCTGACCCTACGATGGTCAAACTTGACCGCTTCCTTGCCTCTACCTCCTGGTTGGGTAAATACCCCAACTCTTTCTGCTCTGGGAAGGCCAGAGCTGTCTCTAACCATGTCCTAATTATACTGAACACTGTAAAGCAGAATTGGGGCCCGACTCCGTTTAAGTTCTACAGATCCTGGCTCCTTTTTGAAGGATGTCAATCGCTTATTCAGGATTGTTGGCTGAAATCAAGAGATCTATTTTATACATCTAATCCTCTGGCTAGATTCACATATAGATTGAAACACTTAAAGCAAAGCTTAAAACGTTGGATTGGCCCGATTAGACTAAAAAGAGATCAGTTATTAAGTGACATTGAATCACGTATACAAGACATTGATTGCTTAGCAGAGTATTCTATCCTAAACGAAGAGACTCAGAGAGAGAAACAAGCTTTGCGGGATAATCACTTTGAATTTTTAAGAGAAAAAGAGCTTTTCTGGAAACAAAAATCCAGAATTCAATGACTGAAAGAGGAAGATTCTAATTCTTCCTTCTTTCATAATGTGATCAATTCACATAGACAGAATAATACTATCTTCTCTCTTACTGCCAATTCCACTATGATTACATCTCCTTTGGCTATTAGAGAGGAAATTGAAAAACATTTCTATCTACAATTCAACAGCCAAGAAGGATCCAATGCCTTCCTTAACTGGGACCATCTGGCTCCCAATAAAATCTCCAATCCTAAATCTCTTGAAGTACCATTTTCTGTGGAAGAGATCAAGGCAAATTTAACCAGGCTTCCCGGGGACAAAAGTCCTGGACCAAATGGGTTCCCTATGTTCTTCTTCCATCTGTTCTGAGATATACTGAAAGAAGATATAATGCAAATTTTTCATCATATATTCTCAACTAGTGATCCAGACACTCTCTCCCCCTTAAATCAGACCTTCATAGTTCTTATTCCCAAATGCTTAGGAGCTAATACAATCGTAGAATTTAGACCTATAAGTTTGGTGAATAGCATTTATAAGATTTTCACTAAAACACTGGCCTCCAGGCTATCCCCTATTCTTAACAAGGTCATTGACAAATCTCAGTGTGCCTTCCTTTCTGGACGCTCAATCGGGGACTGTTTCCTGGTAGCCTAGGAAACTCTCCACTTCATGAAGTCTTCCAAGGCTTCAGGCTTCATTCTGAAGCTGGATTTCGAGAAGGCTTTTGATAAGGTTAACTGGGAATTCCTCCTTGATTCCCTGCAGGGGTTAGGCTTTGGGGGGAAATAGATTTCTTGGATAAAGATGTGCATCTCCTCTGCAAAATTTTCCATTCTCCTCAATGGTACATCCCATGACTTCTTTGGAGCTGCCAACGGGTTGAGACAAGGGACCCTATATCCCCTTACTCTTCATCATTACTACTCATGTCTTGAACCGTATGTTACAGCTAGCATTAAGCCACAAACTTATTCAAGGCATCCAATTCCCGCATGGGGGTTCTCATGTATTAAACATCCAATATGCGGATGACACTATTTTATTTCTAGCTGATGGCGCTGAAAATATAGTGAATATAAAACGCATTCTGTGCTGCTTCCAATCTTGTCCAGGGCTCAAAATTAACTTCTCTAAATCTTCCCTTACTGGGATTGGGGTAGATCAAGGCTCAATTGATAATGCATGTAAATTACTTAGCTGTAAGTCAGCAGTCTTGCCTATCACATACTTGGGTTTACCCCTTCATTACAGGAGAGCCACGTGTAGGGACTGGTATCCTGTAGTTGAGAAATTGTCCTCTAAATTATCCCACTGGAAAGCTCATTTTCTTTCTCTTGGTGGCAGGTTGACACTGATTAACTCAGTCTTGTCAGCCATTCCTACGTATTTTATGTCTGTATTACATATAGGCAGATTGAGAAAGATATTGACAGGATTAGGAGTAACTTCCTCTGGAAGTCAGACCCTTCTATCAGGAAAGGGATGCATTTAGTTAAGTGGGGTTTACTTTGTAGATATAAACAGCAAAATGGCTGGGGGATTATTAACCTCAGAAACTTTAATTTAGCTCTTAAATCTAAATTAGCTTGGCAATTATTCTCTTATGATAATCATGCCATGTGGAAAAACTTAGTGAAGGTCAGATATATGCATTATTCTTGGCCTGGGGCAATTTTAAATACTTCCACTAATTATTGCTCCCCTTTATGGCTTTGCCTCAAAAGCAGTTTTAATATTGTTAATTGCTTTTCTTCTCACCACCTGTCTAACGGGGAAGATACCTTATTCTGGGAACACAAATGATGGAATGACAAAAAACTAAAGCACCTGCTCCCTGAACTCTTTTCTATTTGTAAATGGAGGAAAGCCTCTGTTAATAAAATTTGTGAGATTTCTGGAGCAGATTTTAATAAGTTGATTGATCTTTCTAAAGTCCAACTAAATGAGTGCAATATTTTGCAACCTCAACTTGATATGTTGGTACATATTATCCAATCTGCTCCACTAGGGGTGGAGAGGGATGTCAGCTCCTGGACCCTTACCTCTTCCTCTAACTACTTTGTTAAATCCTGTTATAATATTTTGAATGATGATGGATTAAGATTCAATCTCTTTGAGCAAGTATGACAGACCTAGGTTCTGCTTAAGGTTAAATTATTTTCTTGGCTTGTACTTCAAATTAAGAATCTCACTAAAGAGAACTTGGCCAAAAGAGGTTGGGTTGACTCACCAAATTGTATTTTTTGCAACCTAAATGTTGAATCTAATAATCATTTTATTTATGTTCTGTGAATATGCTTCCCAGATTTGGCAATTTTTCATATATTCACATTTATACCCTGGCTTTTATAACCTGCGTTACTTATTTCAGCATAAACCTGCGCTTAAGTTTAATTTAAGTTACTGTGGCTGGTATGTCTTGATTCAAGTTATTCTCTGGGTAATCTGGAAAGAAAGAAATAACAGAATTTTTCGTGGTTCTTTTAAACCTACTTATCTTATTATTTTGGATATCATTGGACTAATGAGTCAATGGTTAGATTCTCTTTCACCAGGGTTTGAGAAGGAGGATCTGAGGAATTCATTATCTTCTATGAAAGTTGCTTCGACTGCGAATCAATCCGCTTCTTCAGATGCTCCACACCCTTCCACTGATACCAACTTACAATAGTCTGCTCCTGCTGATGACATGGGGCAATAGTTTTAATAGTCTTCTTACTGATAATTGAACTTAAATTGCCAGCTCTGCTTGTTGGACTGTAACTTATGGCAAGAACATTACCTTATTCTCTTTCTGTGATTTTGTTTGTGAACTTTGGACTCCTGATTCTCTTAGATTTTTTCCTTGGGACAGATATCTAATACTACTTACCTTTACCAAAAACAAGTGAAATAAAAAAAATATAATATATGTCGTTTGAGAAGCAAAAATTAGCTTGATGGCATGAGAGGTTTGGATTGTATCGTCAGACTTGTGTCAGGTTGATTTGGATTAATTCTCAAACATGGGTTAATGGCGAAGTTTCTTAAGTTTTTATCCCAATGGCTCGGGTTTTTATTCCCCACCTAAATGCTGGGAGTGGAGACACCAACTACACAAGCCACTGCTGGTAATTGTGCATTACTTGGTAGTTCATCGTACTCAAATTCAATTCTATATGGCATGCTAACAAAAAAGTACCAATAAACTTAAGCAAACTGGTTTAATTTTTTACACATCAAACACATATGAAGTATAAAGTTTCAGATCGTGAGATTAAACTAATGGACACCACAAATTTCCAAGCATGGTATTATAGAGAATGAACAACTTGGATTATATGGTTAAATCAATTGATCACGGTGGTCTGATTATATATTAAAAAAATTACCGTTTTCTAGCATGTTAGAATTGGCATATGAAGTATAAAGTTTCAAATGTATGTTGTATAGTTGTACGTGGCTGAAACACTTGCTTCTATCTAAGTGTTTGAGTTTACACAACACCGTGTCCCACAAAGAGGATGGCTCACAAAAAGCGCACGTTTCCTCCCCTCTCCGTCTCCAAGTTATCTGATAGCAGTGTTCATAGAAACTCTTGCCGTCGCCGCCTCCCCTCTCGCGGTCGTCCCTCTCCCTCTGGCGATCTGTCCCGTTGCCATGGCTCTCGATCTAGTAGGCTCCTGCAACAGGCCACTGAGTTTGACTGGGGAGCCTTCAAATCTCGACTGCTGGAGGACGATGACCTCCCAGAGGTGCCGATCCGGAGCATTCGACGGTGATGAGTTAGATCTGGACCCCAGGCAAGCTCGCAGCCTCCCCCTCCCTCCCAGCAGCTAAGCACCCCTGGGAAGCTCCTTACTTCCCCCCTTTTGACTCGGGGAGTCGATCTGTCCCCTCTCTGCGATTTAGTTCTCCGAATCCTTGGTTTTCCCCTTCTCTTGAGGTCTTCCGACTCAGTTCTGTTAATCTGAATGTATCATTTCTTGATAGATCTTACTACTACTTTTCTCACTTGCGTAACATTGATATGATTATTGATAGATTCATGTGTTAAAGAGATTTATCCTTGCTGGCTTAATAATCTTGTTTGTTGCCATCTGAGTGAGGATTTGAGATTTGTCTATGCTTTTAGCGAGTTTATTCTTCCTTCAGTTATGTTTTATGTTCCCCCTTTGCTCCTCCGTCGGCAAGAGAAATCGCCTAGTGCGGTTTCTGTTTCGACTCCGGCACGGACTTCGGTCTCGAGTCCATTGTATCATGATCCGAGGGTTCATAGTGATTTATTTTTAAGTTTGGAGTTGCTATTTTCCGACTCTGATCCGGTGTTTTCCACTACCGCACCGACTGATTTGCCGGTGGGCTTTCGTTGGAATAGCGTCGGTTCTGTTCGTCTCTGGGAGACGAAGGGTCGACACTCTTCTCTAAGCTTTGACATTTCCTCCATTAATTCTTCTGTCGTCTCAAGCTCCATGTGGGACTTCTCTCTGTACCGCCCCCCAACCTTCCGTTCTTTTTTTTCAGGGTAATCACCCTGATAATTGTCATTATAGTAATGACTCTCCGTTATCCTCCTCTTACTCCTCCGTTAATGATCTTACGTGGCAACTTAACCCTCAGAGCAACTTGAGTGCGTTGTCGGAAACCGCCGCTTCTCTGTCAAAAGTTGTCAGGCCTTCTCTGACAGCAGCTGCTCTTAAGGATGCGTATCGGCATCCTATCTCCTCCTGCATTAATGGCCAGGAGGTTCTTTGCCAGAACAAAAATTCTTTCTCTCCTTCTACCCTGATAAGCATTAACTACCCCCGATCTCCCACCTTTGGCAAGAAGATATGCTGCGACTGTCATAATTCCACCTCTCTCCCATGGCTCTCGTTTTGCCATTCTATCTTCTCCTCCTGTTCATAATTCAAAACATCTTCGACGCCAAGCTTCTTCTCTCTGCTCTGGCGATTTTGAAGAAGAAGGGTGGACTACGGTCAAAAGCAAAAGGACTCTCTCGCCTTTGGTAAGTTACTGTCGCGTGAATGGCCGCTGTTTTACCTGTGGCCTTCGTGGTCATTCTAAAAAATATTGTAGATACTCTGGTGTTTGCCACAAGTGTAACTCTTCCTCACTTTCTGTAGCAATTTGTAAATTTTTTCAGGCACAGGATCCCTCTTCTTCTGTAGTTACTAATATGGCGGGTCTCTCCCCCCACAATCCTACTATTATCCCACCCTCTGACGAGACCTGTAATCTCTACCTCTCCTTCTCCTGTTGTGCCATTGTCACGGCACATTCGTCACCACTTACCAAGGAGTCCTTAGAACAACACATCTCTAGTACCTGGCCTCCTACATCTAGAGTGGAAGTGAAGGACTTCTCTCCTGGGAAGTTTCTTTTGATATTCCAATCGCCTCAGGTAAAAAACGATACCCTCAACCTATATGGATCCTCGTTTCAAGCCCTCTCTGCATCCTTTATTCATTAAACCCCTAACTCCAATGCAGTCTTTACTCTGAGAGAGGAGGGGATATGGATTAGATTAGAAGGGATTCCCAACCACCTATGGTCCATAGAAGTCTTCTGTCGTATGACTTTTGAGTTTGTTGACCTCCTAGAGGTTGACCTATCCATTGACAGGGTCAAGTATCTAGGCTTTGCTAGAATCAGGGTTAGGGTTCATCAGGGTAAGGAGATACCTGATACAAGATTTTTTGCTTTTGGTAGAATAGTTTATCCTATCAAATACAGACGCAGTTGGGATATTTGTTCTACTTCCTTTACTAATGTACAACCTGCTCCCTCTTGGCCAACCCAGAAGTCCCTAAACCCTGATCCTAGAGGCCTCAACCCCACCAGGAAGCTTTTCAAAAATAATAAGGGCTGGAGAGGAAGCAAAAGTGGAAAAGCTCCTAGAGGGGGTAAAAACGTCTGGACTAGAACCTCCTCTTACTATACACAACTCGCTCTTTCTGTTAATCCTACTGGTCTGCTTCCCACTCCAATCTCTTCTGGTGGCTACCCCAATTCTTCGCCCTCCTTCTCTGCTGAGGCCATACCTACTGTGGCTAACCAGGTGGCAGAGACTTCTACTACAATGGTCACTTCCAAGTTTGTGAGGCTGAGTTCAAGGCCAGGAATATTTCGAGAGTCAAATTTAAAAAAATCATGGCGATTTATGACTGTCTAGAAACTGATGACCTGAACACTACTAATCCTGAGACTCCAGCTTCTCTTCCAGCCACTCCACTACATGCTCCAGGTTATTTTCAACAGCATTCTCCTGCTCCTTTTAATTACAATCCTCTCAATTATTTTGATAACAATGTTCAATATGTTAGTGCTCAATTAAATGACACTGTAATGTCCTCTAACTCATCATCTACTCATCCTGCCACTGAGGATCCTTTGCACTGGGATTCTTATGCACAATTTCATGTCTTTTGTGATAAGATTGGAATACACCTCAATTCCACAGAGGATGCCAAACAATTTCTTAACCAAGTTAGAACAGACCAAGGAAAGGTACCTATCATTTTAGAGGACAATTATGCCAATGGGGAGGGGTCATGTTCTCCTCGTTTTTCCCACAATACCTAATGATTATTGCAGCTTGGAATATTAGAGGTTTGGGTACTAGTGATAAAGTAAGAACAGTACATAGCTTTATTACATCTAATAAATGTGACTTGATCACCATCAGTGAAACCAAGAAGGAATCTTTTACCCAAGGCTTCCTTCATTCATTAGGGGGGGAAAAGATTAATTCCTAGCTCCATCTTCCCTCTATGGGGACCTCAGGAGGTATTCTTATTGGATGGGATGATAGGATACTGAAACTTCAAAGTAATCTCTCTGCAATCTACAGTTTATCTTTAAATTTCACTAATCATAAGGATAGATTTAATTGGTGGTTCACAGGAGTATATGGTCCCTGTGATGGGAACTTAAAGGAAGATTTTCTTGAGGAATTACAAAACCTCTACACTCTGGTTAATAAGAATTGGGTTTGTGGTGGTGATTTTAACATCACCAGGTTTTCTCATGAGCATTCTGCCCGACCCAGAACAAATACCCACATAAGAGGCTTATATGTTTTTATTGAGAATAATTACTTAGTAGATCTCCCCCCCCCCCCCCCATAATTATTCCTATACTTAGTCTAACTTCCAGTCTAATCCTACTATGGTCAAACTTGATCGATTCCTCATTTCCTCAGATTGGTCGGGCATATTCCCATATGCTTATTGCTATGGGAAAGCAAGAGTTATCTCTGATCATATTCCCATTATATTGGAAACGGTCCCACCTGATTGGGGGCCTACTTCATTTAAATTTTATAAATCATGGTTTCTTGTTGATGGATTTGAGCAATATATTCAGGACTGTTGGCAGACATCCAATTGCTCCAATCCCTCATCTACATCCACAGCTGCCTTTACCTACAGACTGAAACATGTAAAACAGAATCTTAAAAGCTAGGCTGGCCCAATCAGGGAAGAGAGAAGTCATAGGTTAAAATACATAGAGTCCCAAATACAACATATTGATGAAATAACTAAAACCTTTATTCTTACCAATGAGGCCTGGGATGCAAAAAAGGCATATAGATTAGAATACTTAACACTCTTAAAGGAGCAAGAAACCTATTGGAAATTGAAATCCAAAACTCAATGGTTAAAAGAAAGTGATTCAAATACAGCCTTCTTCTACAATATAGTTAAATGTCATAGGAGGGTTAACAACATCTTTTCCTTGTTATTAAACAATGTCTTGATTGACTCCCCTCAGATAATATGTAAGGAGTTGGAATCTCATTTCCTTCTACTACTTAACAAACGGGAAGGAATCAGAGTCTCCCTAAAATGGGATATCTTAGTCCCTACTAAGATACCTCATCCTGATCTCCTAGAGCTACCTTTCTCAGAAGAGGAAATTAGGAAGAATTTTTTTAGCCTTCCTGGTGATAAGGCTCCAGGTCCTGATGGCTTCCCTCTTACCTTTTTCACCATTTTTGGGATCTCCTTAAAACAGACATATACTACATCTTTCAGGACCTTCACTCCTCAAGTGACCCTGAATTCCTTGCCCCTTTCAACCAGACCTTTATTGCTCTAATCCCAAAGAGAAATGGTGCTCTGTTTATTAAGGATTTTAGACCTATTAGTCTGGTGAACAGTATTTATAAAATCATCACTAAAACCTTGCCTACCAGATTATCTGCAGTTTTAAATTTAGCAATAGATCAAACTTAATGTGCCTTTTTACCTGGAAGATCAATTGGTGATTGCTTTCTTGTAGCTCAAGAAACTTTACATTACATGAAAACCCACAATATACCTGGATATATTCTCAAGTTGGACTTCGAAAAGGCCGTCGATAATATCAATTGGGATTTCCTTTTGGATTCCCTTAAAGGACTTGGATTTGGACAGAGATGTATATCCTGGGTTAAAATGTGCATAAGTACTGCTAAATTCTCTATCTTGGTAAATGGATCCCCTAAAGGATACTTTGGTGTAAATAATGGATTAAGGCAAGGAGATCCTATATCTCCCTTACTATTCCTTATAGCTACTCACATTCTAAATCTAATGCTGAGTCTGGCACAGATTAATCATCTTATTTCTGGCATACAATTCCCACATGGGGGGCAATCTGTGGTTAATATCCAGTATGCAGATGATACTATCTTGTTTTTATCTGATAGTAGTGTAAATATGATAAATATTAAAAGAATTTTGTGTTGCTTTCAAACTTGCTCTGGGTTAAAAATTAATT
Source organism: Posidonia australis (assembly GCA_024699735.1). Classification (NCBI taxonomy): domain Eukaryota; kingdom Viridiplantae; phylum Streptophyta; class Magnoliopsida; order Alismatales; family Posidoniaceae; genus Posidonia; species Posidonia australis. Next base: position 14,609 of record JAMKQA010024518.1, read on the forward strand.
TCCAAAAATCATTCTTTACTGGTATTGGGGTCAATCAAAGCTCCATTGATAACTACTGTGCTATGTTAGGCTGTGGATCAGCTGAGTTACCAATAATATACCTTGGTTTACCTTTGAACTTCAGAAGAGCCACCTATAAGGACTGGACCCCAGTTATAGAGAAAATTTCTACAAAACTCACCTTATGGAAGGCCAAGAACCTACGTTTGGGTGGTAGGTTGACTCTGCTTAATGCAGTCCTCTCTGCAATCCCTACCTATTACCTATCAGTCTTGCACTTACCAACTAAAGTGGAGAAGGAAATTGATAAAATTAGAAGTAGATTTTTATGGAATTCTTTTTCCTCTAACCAGAAAGGCATACATTTGGTGAAATGGGCATCTCTGTGTAGAGATAAAAAACAGAGAGGATGGGGGATCATCAACCTTAGGAACTTTAGTTTTGCCTTAAAAACTAAATTACTATAGTAGCTTATATCTGACAGACATCAAATGAAATGGAGAACTTGTTAAGGTGAGATATCTTAATACCACCTGGCCAGGTGCTTTACTCAACTCATCAGTTAATAGAGGCTCTCCTTTATGGCAAATCCTGAAATCCTGTTATCGCATTCTTAATTGTTTTACTTCCTCCCAGATTCACAATGGTGTTAACACTATATTCTGGAAAAATAAATGGTGGCATGATGCGAAATTAAAATTTCATCTTCCTGAACTATTTAATGCAACCAGATATAAAAAAGCCTCTTTAAAGGATATCTTGGATCTCTACAGATTTAACTTTCATAAATTATTTGATTATACTAAGATATCTTCAAATACTCTTTCCCTTCTTCAAGCCCAGGTAGAAGTGCTTGACTCCATACTCAAATCTGTCTCTTTGGTGCCAGATGCAGACATCCTGCTTTGGCTACCGAATTATACTAATATTTTTTCTGTAAACTCTTGTTACAAATCTTTAAATGATGGAGGCTTACGTTTCTCCTTATATAACAACATTTGGTGCAAATGGATACCATTAAAAGTAAAGTTGTTCTCTTGGTTAGTATTAAATAATAAAAACTTGACTAAAGATAATCTTGTCAAAAGGAGATGGGATAGCTCTTGCACTTGTATGTTCTGTAATATGTAATATGAAACTAATACTCATTTGTTTATGAACTGTACCTTCATATGGCATATTTGGAGATTTTTCCTTTTCACAGAGCTATATTCTTGTTTCTTTAACATTGCTGATTTGTTCAACAATTTGCCTCCACTTAGATTCAAGTTAAATACGAGGGATTAGATTGTTTTACTCCACATCATCCTCTGGCTAACTGAAAGGAAAGAAATAATAGAATTTTCAGAGACTGTCAAAAAACTCATGTAATGATTCTTTTTGATATTATTTCTACTATGCATTACTGGATAGACATTTATGCAACAGGATTCGAAAAAGAAGAAATCCTACACTCTATCTCGTCCATACACAATTCGTGGACCAAAGAACTTGCCCCATACAATCCTATCTCTTCCAGGGATCCTTCTGAAGCTCTCCCACCTCACCAGGCAGATCGGGACCTCAATATGCCTAGTTCCTCTAACGCAGGGATTGATGCTCCTTAAGTAATTGCTCTGCCTTTTAATTGGTGTTTCTTTCTGAGACTCTATATTATGTATATGTCTTTACTGAGTTGGTGAGTAATGGAACCTCGCGTTCCATTCATGAGAAATTTTGGATTAGCATTTCTTTTCAACATGGATCTGTAATATCCTTAAACTTGTTGAACCTTCCCAATGACTTTCATGTCTGAGGCTTATATTATATTAATACTACCGTTTAAAAAAAAAAACACTGTGTCCCATGATAACACAGGAAAACATGATCACCCAATTGTGGTGGAACCTATACCATCCACTCTTTAATTAATTATTTCTGCTTCTTAGTTTACAACTCCAAAAAGGACGTGTTTAGTAGAATTTCAGTACCTGAAATAAAAGTTAATTTTTGGTTAAAAGTTGTCATACATCAACTTTTAAAGATGTAAAAGAATTATTGTTCTAAAAGTTATATACTTTTGAGAAAGTTACGGTGTTTGATAGAACTGTTGAATTATTATAATTTTTAAGGAAAAATTATATGTTTAAAAATTATCCATAAATTCTACCAAATAGACCTAAAATAATGGATTAAGATTTAAGAACAGTACGCACTGTCGCTCACGTGAACATATAATTGTCCATGTATACTTTATATGGCGTGCACATATGCAGAAAAAATGTCAGCACAGTAAATAACAAGGAAATTAAAGCAGCAGCATTTCACAATTAATTAATTATAAGAAGCACTGCCTTAACTTATAAATACTGTATGTCAAAGTGTTGCATGTTGTTAAACATAAAAACTCTAATCCTAATCCTAGTCCTAAAACCGTTCCTAATTGCACGTGGAGCCTCTTGAGCCGCAAGTTTTTTTTTTGTTATTAGTTTAGAAAAAGGGGGGGCGGGCGCGTGACGAGTTTATACCATCTTCCAGCCACTGTGAAATTTTTTTGTGCATGTCTCAAGATTCGAATCCGAGACCTGTGATAAGTTTGAAGTTCTTCCAACCACTGTGACAATGAAACATTGTCTTGTTGAGCCGCATGTTAAAAGCCCACAAGTCTGGGAAATAGCTTAAGTGGAGTCTAATATACGTCAAATGGACAGCTTGTAAAATATCGAAGAAACGAAACTTTGAGGAAAGAGCCAAAAATATCATAGCTCTATTATGAGTGTGGTACTTGACTTTTTTATTGGATGCGAGCGAACGTGGGATATCAGTTTTACATCTTGTATCTTTTTTTTTTAAGATTATTCATATCTATCAGTATAGATACGAATATAAATATTATAGGTGTGGTACTTGACTTTTTGATTAGATGCGAGAAGATGTAGGATATTTGTTTTACATCTTGTATCTATTTTTTTTAGAAGATATAGATTATTCATATCTATCAGTATGGATACGAATATAAATATTATAAGTGTGGTACTTGAATGTTTGATTGGATGCGAGTAGATGTGGGATATTCGTTTTACATCTTGTATCTATTTTTTTTTAGAAGATATAGATTATTCATATCTATCAATATGGATATGAATATAAATATTATGGATGTGGTATTTGACTTTTTGATTGGATGCGAGCGGATGTGGAATATACGTTTTACATCTTCTATCTATTTTTTTTAGAAGATATTGGATATGAATGTAAACATTATTTTTTAAATCTTCTATGATATCTATTCCATATTTGTTATCTGCATTACATTCATATTACATAGATGTATTTTTTGATTTGATTATAATATATAAATTTTTAATGATAATAGTTATAATTTATAAATTTTCATATGATTAATGATGTAAAGTATATTCACTTAAAGCTTTAGACTTTTGTTTAGATATTCTAGCATATTTGCTTTTTTATCCATGTCTATTCGTCAAATATCTATACTGTATTTGTTTTCTAAGGATATAGATATGCATTTTTCTTATTCAGATGATATCTGTATCTATACTTTAAAAACGAATACAGATATAATAACATCTAACGTATCCGATCTGTTTATACACTTACTTTTTGATGTATTACTATGAGCTTCATTTTAATTATTAATAAAAACTAAGTGTCCATGTTAGTTTACTTTGTCAATACCTATTAGGAATTTTTAAGTTTGCAACATGATGAGGTGGCCAATGGTGGATGACTTTCATCAATTATGTTGTGTTCCAAAAAG
>JAMKQA010024519.1:0-13513 GCA_024699735.1 Posidonia australis
CTGCCGGGCCGGCTGTTTTGCGGGCCGGGCCGGCCCGACCCGGCCCGGTTTCCATGTCTATATATATCAAGCTACACTAGTTGGATTTTTATGTTCTTGTTGGTGAGCTTGTGAATAATATTCTTATTTTAAGAGTCTAATTTTACTTCTTTCATCACATTGAAATTTGTTGGTTGTATAATGAGTGATATTTCTCTCCTAGAAAAAGTATAAAGCCTGATTTATGTATACACAATTCTAAACATAATCATACACAATTCATCTCAATCCTCAGTGGAACTCAAGATACCATCTCCATTTTTTATGGTATAATTCATTACGGTATCATCTCCTTTTTTTATGTTCTAATCCAAGGATTGAGATGAATTTTATATGAATGTGTGTATACATTGCTTTTTCCAAGTAGTATCAATGGTTGTATAATAAGACTTTTGAAAAAATTATGTCAGATTCTTTGATTTCTCGGATTTGTATGTGTTTATAGGCTATTAGATTCTCTAAGTTAATTAATGGATCTCCTAAAAGTTATTTTAGGATAAGCAATGGACTTAGGCAAGGAGACCCCATCTCCCCACTTTTATTCATTGTGGCCACCAATGTGCTTAATAGGATGTTGTCCCTTAGGACTCAGAATAACCTAATCTTTGGTATTCAGTTCCCCCAAAAAGAATCCAATATCTTAAATATGAAATATGCAGATGATATTATCTTGTTCCTATCTTCATCCTTGGGATCAAATAGTTAACGTCAAAAGAATCCTCTGTTGTTTTGAAGTTTGTGTTGGGTTAAAAATTAATTTCAACAAGTCCTCTGTTATAAGAGTAAGGGTTAACAATGATATTATTAATAGAGACTGTAACATTATGGGATGTTCTACAGAGTCCCTACCTTTTCAATATCTTGATCTACCCTTGTACTTTAGGAAAGCGACCTATTCAGATTGGGCTCCTGTTATCGACAAAATTTCTGGTAAACTTTTTTCTTGGAAAGCCCGTTATTTATCCCTGGGTGGCAAATTGACTTTAGTTAATTCTGCCTTATCAACTATTCTAATTTACTATTTGTCGATATTACATTTACCTTCTAAGGTAGAAAAAGAAATAGATATGCTTAGGAGGAGATTCTTATGGCAGTCTTCACCTAAGAATTCCTCAAGCCATCATCTAGCTAGATGGGAGAATGTCTGTAGAAACAAAACTCGAAACAGATGAGGTATTATAAATATTAAAATTTTTAGCTTAGCTTTAAAATGCAAGCTTCTTTGGTAGTTGCTTGCGGATTCTTTCCAGCTTAAGTGGCCTAAACTCATCGTAGTCAGGTATTATAAAAAAACTCAAGCTGGGGACTCTACTGAATTCATCATCTAGTGGTTGCTCTCCTCTTTGGAAGGAGTTGAAAACTTGCTTCCCAGTTTTTAATGTATTCACAAGATTCAATATTAAGAATGGAGAAAATATTCTTTTCTGGGAAAATAATTGACTTAATGATTCAGTTCTAAAACATGACTTGTCTGAACTCTATGTTGTTTCTAAATATAGGAAGATTACTATTAGGGAATTACTCTCAATTTATTCCTCTGACTATTCTAAACTATTTAGCGATGAGTTGGTGCACGGGATAAATCTGGACACCCTATATAAACAGTTGGATTGTTTTGAGGATATTGTTAACAATTTGGTCTTGGATCTGGACTTTGATAATATACTTTGGGAGTCAAAAAGTAACAAAAAATTTACAGTTAAATCGTGTTATGCAATGTTATATGACGATGATATCCGTTCCTCACTAGCTTCTTGCCTCTAAAAGAGTAAAACACCATTAAAAGTAAAACTTTTTATTTGATTGGTCTTTAATGATAAAATCCTTACTCGAGTTAATCGATCCAGAGGCTAGGTTAGACAATTAGATTGTCCCTTTTGCGGAATTCACCCTTAAAATATTAAATATTTACTATTTTATTGTTCCTATCCTTCTAATATTTGGAAATTCTTTTTAACTGATGCTGGTTGTATATCCAACATGATTTTTACCGATATTTATTAGAAGTTTAATATTAGTAAACATTTGGTTTCAAGGAAGACCTGAAATGTGTTCATTCCAACTATTCTTTGGTCCATCTAGCTTACTTGAAATAAAAAGAAAATTAGAAATATTGAAAGTAGTAGCTTCTTTACTAGTCATAATATCATTGGACTAATTGCTTCTTGATTAGAAAATATTAGCCTAGGCTATGATGGAGAGGATTCTATCTAAGGAATGCTTCCATGCAGCAGGATTGGGACCAAGTTAGATCTGACTTGACAACTCAGATCGTGGCTTCCTCTATTGATGTTGCTTCTGCTATTGCCCCTGTGCCAATTACTCCCCCTCCTTACATGTTGTAGTGGATTCTTCGAATATTAAGAGCGATTCAGTTACTTGTTCAATTTTTTAATTTTTCTATTTTGATGATTTTGAAACTTTGCCGGTTGGGCTTGTTTTTGTTGACATTATTTTTTGAGAACTTTGGTTTGTTTCCTATCAGGTTTTACTGTGGACATATGTTTCATTTGATGGTAGTTTCATAGTCAAGTTTTTTTATTATTAATTTATAATTATAATACCGTTTGCCAAAAAAAAAAAAAAGTGTCAACGGACAACGATGTCATGTTGCCATGTTCTCCCCGTATCATCGCCACATTGTCTCCAAGTAAAGCTTGTGGGTGGAAAAACTGTAAAAGGAGATGTGTAAATCAAGACTGGTAGGTATTTTTCTCATTCTTATTTGGTTCTTTCTTGTCCGCTAATGTAGTGGACTTGTTTCTTAATTCTCATTATCATGAATTCAAGAAGAAGAGAGGACAAAGAATATAAGAGTGATATAAAATATACGAAAACTGAAAAGTTCCAAAATTTTCGAAAGGAGAACAACATGGAACATCTATTTAAAAAGAAAAAGAAAAAGAAAAACGCCATGTAACAAAAGTGAAAAAGTCACTTCAATCATTCTAGCACACCCACAATATAATTCTGGCTAAAAAACAAATTACACCTTGATGATTACTCAATCTCAATTGCAGGTCTCTAAGCTTTAAGCTGAAACATGTGATTTCTCTAGGCTCTATAGAGCTACATCACGAAGATTCTATGTGTTCCTTCTTAAATAATGAAAAGTCACCATGGTGTTGGAATTCTATCCTTCAATGCAATATACGTCTGCCTGCCTGCTTCTTCAACAATGAAAGATTATTCTATCCTATACTATAGCTTAGTTATTCTAATTCTTCCCGCATGACCATCGATCACTTTGCTGGTCGGACGCTGATGGTACCAACACCATTCCCTACCTCTTCTGCGCCGTCATCAATGTACCTCTTCCAGAACCAGTGCCTCCTCCAGACCCTGTCAGCCATCTCCTCGATAGGGACGTTCTTGGTCTCCGGAAGAAGGAACAAGACGAACACCGACATGACAACAACCCACGCAGAGAAGAAGATGAAGATGCCGAACTTGAAGTGGCAGAGCATGGAGAGGAAGGCCTGTGCTATGATGAAGGTGAAGAGAAGGTTGACGCACACCGTCACACTCTGCCCTGCCGACCGGGTCTCCAATGGGAACGTCTCACTTGGTATCAGCCAGCCCAATGGTCCCCAAGACCATGCAAAGGAGGACACGAATGTGCACACCATGATCACCACCAGGATCGCGTAGCTCGTGCCCATATGGCTCGTCGTGTCCGACATTTTGACGCCCAACACCACTGCAATCACCACCTGCAAATCGATCACAACGATTCAATGTCGACAATGCCATCTAACTTGTTGCATAATGCGAAAAACATATAATTTGATGGGTCTCTTTAATTGGTACCTGAGAGAAGAACATTTGGAAGCCGGCTTCGAGGAGGAGAACGCGACGGCCGACCTTGTCGACGGAGTAGATGGACACCACTGTAGCAACGACGTTAACAGCGCCAGTGATGACGGCCGAGTAGAGTGACGCGTCATTCTTAAACCCCAGTGTGTTGAAGAGCACCGGTGCATAAAACATGATTGCGTTGATACCAGTTAACTGCTGGAAGATCTGGAAGAGGATAGCGATGACGAGCGGGGGGCGGTTCGGACGGCGGAGGAGGTTGCGGAACGGATGCTTCACTTCCTGCGCGACGTGGCTCGCGCGGAGGATCTCGTTGAACTCTGGGTCGACGTTGTCGGTGCCGCGGATGCGTTTGAGCACGGCCTTGCCTTCCTCGAGGCGTCCTCGCTCGATGAGGCTGTTGGGGGTGTCGGTGACGAGAAAGGAGCCCACCGTGAGGAGCAAGGCGGGGATTCCGGCGAGACCAAGTGATAGCCTCCATCCCCAGCCACCTTTGATCCTGCGTACGTGGCACCAAAGTAAATTAAGAATGGTTGTTAACAAGACCATGTTGGAAAGTTGCTCGGGAGCTTTTTGTGGTTTTGGTTAATGAATGGTTAATTACTTGTCAGTGCCGTAATTGACGAGGTCGGCGAAGAGGATTCCGATGGTGACGTTTAGCTGGAAGAGGATGTTCAGACCTCCACGGATCCTGGTCGGTGCAATTTCAGACAGAAACAGTGGAGCAGCCTGTTTAATGACATGTAACAGACACATATGTTAATTATTGCCTAATGTAACACAGCCTGCTTTCAATTGCTGGCTAATTAAGACCTGGTCATAGGAAAATGAGGATTAGACAAAAGACAAGGCACGTCACAGATGTCAATTATCAAAGATCTGGAATAAGGTGCAAGTGTATACAAAATGATTTTGATCAGTTTATTATATACCAGTTGTTTGTTGTTGTTTCTGTGAAGGATAGGGAGAAGGGTAGTCGGCGGGATCAGTTTAATGATATGTGAAATAGAAATATGCGTTTGTTGGCTTAAAGTTTAACGGAGAAAAAATAGGAAAAAAAAATATCCTCGATGGTCACAGGTTCTAGTCTGTGGTCCGTCGTCTACTCGAGAAAAAGAAAAAGGCATATACAAAATAATTGAAGGCCCTCCAAACTTGAAAAACTGAACCACAAAGCCGGACCATGACAACTTTGACAAGGACCTAATTAAGACCATACTAACCTTTCGACCCAGCTGATCGATAAAGTTCAATATCATGTTCTAAGCACAGACGTAACACAAATACCGCCTAGTCAAAGAAAAGAAAAGCACACAACTGCCACGAAACCTCTCACTGATGCACGCGAAAATGACATCGTTTTATATGATATCGGGCATATATATACTGAAAATGGAAGGTTTTGGTGGAAGAATCAAACCGAGAGAATAAGACTCAAAGACCATGGATAACGGGTGTTGACTCAAACCGAAGGATAAACCTTAATGGCCCGTCTCATGTGAACGTTGGACTACTTAAATGACCACTAATCAATCATGTGTAGAATATCATCAATCTCATGTCTCAACTCTAAAATCTATATAATAACAATAATTAAGTAGTGCTCACTATTAAGAATCTTTTGGCCTATCATTCACCATTCAACAACCACGTGTATATGAGATTCCATGGCACTCACGGATCAAGGCAAGAAACAAGCCAACTAATTAACCGAACCAAGATGTGCTCTAATAAAAGAATTGATCAACAATGATCAAATCTTCGTAATCTGTCTAACCTGATTGGCGAACCCGACACCGCAACCGAGTAGAATCCGGCCGACGATGAGCATGGGGAGGTCCATGGCAGCAGCAGTAAGCACAACGCCGACGAGGAAGAAGAACCCGGCGATGAGCAAGGTGAGCCGTCGGCCGAGCTTACGCGTGGTGTACGAAGCGAAGAATGTCGACGTAAGGCCGGCGAGGTAGAGTGACGACGTGAAGAGCTGGAGGCCCTGGTTGTCGTACTTGCAGTAGTTACTTTCGAGATGCGGCTCGTGCTTCCTACGGTACACCACCGGGAAGAACTTCTCCAGGAACGGGTCCATCGACGTCACTCCACCTGCCGGAACAAAGCAGCAAGAATAACAAAATAAATAAAATCTCCACGGCACGGAACCATAACTTGCCCATGAACCCAAGAGTAGGAAAAGACAGAAAGAGATCGAAGGTGGAGATCACCGGAGACGCCGACGTCGTAACCGAACATGAGGCCGCCGGTGGCGGCCATTACACACGAAATGACCACGATCGGCGTTACCCTCCCCTCGAACTCGACCCCCGCCGGGGTCTCCACCGCAAATCCTCCCGCCGGCATCTTCTTCTTCTTCTTCTTAGAGAGAGAGAATCCTGTAGAGAGAGAGAGAGAGTTGGGGGGGTGGGGGGAGGAGGCAGAGGGAGTAGTGAAGGAGCGACGAGCTAAGGGAAGTGGGAGAGTGGGATATTTATAGCCATAAGCAGGAAGGTGGGGGAGGTGGGAGAAAGAATCTCAGCCGTCCAGATGGATAAACGGACGGCTCCAGAAGGACGAGGATTTGCAGGGTATGTCAGTGTTCTAAATCCGGAACTGGACAGAAACCTGGAGTTGTGTTGGACTGAGATCCGAGCAGGCAGTGCAGTAGCAACTAATTCACAGCTAATGTTAGAAAATGGCTGGATGTGGATGAATCCCTGACACGTTGTGGATCAAGTTGTTTGAACATCTCAATCTCCTGAGTCGATTTTTTCAAAACGTCACCGTGAAACACGAAAGGGATTGGAATGAGCGAAAAAAAATGGGAAGACTGGATTAACACACACACCTATAATTGACATCTGTAATCGAGGAATACATCCACTACTAGGTGGAGGGAGACGTCCACGCTTAGGTGGCATGAAAAAATATATCTCATCAATGATCTATCGGATAAGAAAAAAATTATCTATTTATTTAACAGATAAGATATGGATAATCATTTACTTTTCTCGCTTTACTCATTTAAATTATAATAAAAATTTTACCAATTTATTATCCGTTATTATCTACTTATTTTTATGAGTAAAAAAATAAATATAGGTAAGATTATTCTTAATAACCAATAAATGGATATGAATAATGTAATATCCAAGGTTTGTTTAGAGCTAACAAGTATGTCACACGCGAAACGTTAGCATGAAATGCAAGTGCACGTTGTTCCTGCGAATCACTAACACGAATTGTATGCACGACCCATTAGTTTAGAGTTCTAAAATTGTGAATTTTTGTTTTGAATTTTTTTTTTTTTTTGTTTGAGTGCAATTTGAATAAATTGAGATTTGATTACCAGTAATTGTGTATTTATTGAATAATCATGATAGATTTGTGGTTGTTTTCTCTTGATGTGTTTGTAGTTTTTTCTTGACTCTCTATGTTATGTAATATTTTAGTCGATTGTGATCTGCAAAAATGTGAGACCCAAGAAAGAGACAAAATGCTAAAATAACACAAATCGTAGTCTTTACGTAAAAGATTACAGACGTGATCTTTTCCTTCTCATTTTCAACTTATGTCATGCCTCGCGTCGACTTTCAATCGTGTTTTCCGAAGGACTATTGACGACGAGAGGTTATTGAAGAAGTGGGGGTTGTCGAGTGGGAGGAAAGGAGAATCAAAGAGAGAGAGAGATAGAGAGGGAAGAGAGCTTAAGACTAACTAAGAAAGAGAAAGAACAAGAAGCATAGTAGATGAACAAGAAATGGAGAGTTTGCTCACTCTATGCGTCCTATCTCTCTATCTCTCTCTTCTTTTAATCATGCTTGAATTGATGCCAAATATGTTGTTTAGCTTGTGCATGTTGTATGGTTGAGATCTAGAAATTTCTAAGAATTTTTAGAGAATTATTCAATGATTTTTTGGGTGAGAAGTTATTGTTCATCTGTTTTAGGCTTCCTCACTTTGGATTTTTATATCTTGATCTACGAGTGTTGGATTCTCATGATTTTTATTTCAAATCGTAGATTACTTCAAGTCCTTTGTTTTGGTATATTGTGCACAATTTTTAGTGACTTGTGGTGAGACCTCTTCTACTTCTCAAAAGGGGTGATTTTTAATGTTGCTGCTACTAAAGTTTACTGTCAGTTTTAGGAGCCAGGTGCGACTGGTAAGCACAACTTACCAGCGCGAGTCGTTGACGCAACTATGAAGCACGTCTGGCATGCACGAGACGTCAGCGAATGCTCCTGGCACACCTGACTGGTGCGGCTTGCACATGGCAGGCAACCAAGCCAAAGTTTTGGTACATGCTTTAATGTATTTTGAGTTTTAAAGTGGTTTTGTGTGATAAACATGTTTTGAAAATTGTTTTTGAAAAATATGAAAAAGATTTTAAAAGAATTGCAAAAGTTTGCAAAGATTTTAAAAGAATTGCAAAAGTTTGTAAAGATTTTGGAAAATAATTTTCTGAAGTTTTCTGTGATTTTCGATAGGAGTCAAGTAGTTGTAAGATCGTACAAGAGGACTTGGGGTGTTTAATACCTCTTAAAGATTAGATACGAGTTTGAGGTCATAGTTATTGAGTTTTTTCTAGTGGAATCAAGGGCTCAAATCCCCTAGATGTGCTGCTGGAAGAGTCCAAATTTAAAGTCCTTGTGACTGTGATTGTTGCACTGTAGGGTCTAGACTTCGAGTATTTGAGGTACTTAAATGTTGATGCTGGTCGAGTTTAGAGTTAAAGTCTCCGGATGCTCAGGTACCAAAGGACGCTGGTGGATGCACCTCGTGTAGTGACACACTTGTTGAGGGTTGAGTTTTTAGAACAGATGAACTCTTGCACAAGTTAGTTCTCCATGGAAGTGTAGTAGGACTAGAGTTTGAGTCTCGAGTGACTGTTTGTGACTGATTGGTCGCTTGTATCTAAGGTGACTCGACATATTTTCGCGTTGAGTGTGTATATTGTGGTTTTGAGATAATTTTAGTCTTGTTACCCCTGCCCAACGATCATATGACAGGCAGGGATTTGGATGAGAGAATTTCAGACAGGATGGCACCCATATTGCATCAAAGTCATTAGGGTAACAACACTGACCAAAATGTTAGGAATAGAATTGCATGGCTTCCAAAATGTTGTCATTATCCATGTTGATACTTCTGGGTTTGGCAAGTAACAACACTGATTTAATTGCTTTGCACCCTAATTAAACCACTGTCCTGAATTCCTGACTTCTTCTAGTCTTACTCTGTGGGGCTAATTGCTTAGGTTCTGACTTCTGAGCCTAAAGTTGTGAAGGCTTGAATGTCATTATTGTTGTTAGAGGTCTAAAGTTGGGAAGACGTGTATGTCATTATTCTTGTTTGTTCTGTTACTCTTTGAATTATAGTAATTTCTAACTTAAAGGTGACATGAAGAAAATGGAGATGATAATTAAATTGTACACCTCAAATCGTTGTTTCATTACTATAATCTAAATTTTCTATTTTGTCTTCTTTTCGTTAAATGTCAACAAATATTTGAAAAAATTGATTGTACTAGGAAATTGTTTCTAGCATACGTTATTCTTTGAAGAAGGTACTACTCAACCACCACTTATGAAGTGCTACGTCGTCGTGTATTTGTGTGTGCAAGACTTACAAAATTGTTCACTTTGTCACTCCAATGCAACTGGTTTAATTATCATATTTGCATAAAATCCCATAATCTTGGGTTATGGATAAGATGCACCATTGAATTTTGTACACTTCTTTTGTATGAATGTAGATACGAAGGCAGTAAGGTATTTATTATTGAACACGATTAGGAAGTACCTATCCAAATTAAAACAATTTTATACTTTAATTTATCGATGGACTACAATATACTTTAGTTTCATACTTACCAAAGTATATTTCACTATTGCTCCTAAGTGTCAAATTTAACTGGTGAAAGTCACTTAAATGTATGAATGCTTTAAGGCATTGTTAAGTTGACTCTAAACAATGGGTGTAATGTAATCCAATTACGTTATTTCCTTAATTACGACATTTAGTTCATTAATTTGAGTGTAATATAATTACATAAAAAATAGTAATAATTTAATTACAAAGTTCTTCCTAATTATCGCTCTAATAATATCGATGTCCATAGACGTTATTGTCACCAAAAGACTCGTGCTGATGATCACTGTTATTCATCCAATCACCACAATTATCATATTGACAACCATTAGGATAAATTTCAATCATTGTGAAGGCTACTACAACGGCTACCAAAGTAACTCTCTCTGTCATCGAAACCATTGCAATGGTCATTAGGGTAACTCTAGTGCGATTGTCAGAGTAACTTTGATCATCATCGAAATCACTCAAGCTATCGCCAAAGCAACTTCGACAATCACTTTGGTGATTGTTGAAATCACATTGGCCACCATTAAAGTAATTCCGACCACCACAGGAATCATTCCGACGATCTTTGGAATCGTTCCAATTATGATCGATGTAATTCAGACGATCAGAATCGATTCTATAATATAATAACAAATTACAATTTTTTTTGTCATCCAAACATTATAATTGATTTTCATGTAATATATTTGCAATGTAATTTAATTCCATGTAATCAAATTCTTTGTAATCTAATCACATTACATTATACCCATATCAACCAAACACAGCCTAAAGATCTTAAAACCAAGAATAAGAGTATTTATGAAAATAGCCCCAACAAAAATATCTAAATAGAACAAAAGAAGAGTTTGTTCTTCGCAAGACTTTGGTCCACACGCAATAAATCTGCTTGCCGTCGAACACAGGAGTCAAGAACTCAATAGCAAATTGCGTCGTATACTCCAGCCTTGCAAAGATTTGGCATTGGTCCCATTCAATTGAAGTTTACCGGGGACTCATACCTCCAGTGCTGCCATCAGATTTAGACATTAGGAATCTGCAGGTTTCAAGGCAACAACCTCGTTGATGGAGTCGTCATGTTGACCCGGCGGTCGTTACTCTCTCGTGTTCACATTGGATTATCGACGATGAGTATAATCATGTTTCGCCATCGCGATTGGAAAAGTATTGACGATGTGGTGTCCCGGAGACGAAGAGTTGGACTATTGGGGCGTATAGCTAAATAAGTAATCTCATCCAATAACATACCATTTGTGAAAAATGTTCTACATCTAGAAAATATTTGAAGAGAACGATATTTCATCTGCAAAATGTGCACATATTGTCTTCTATATATGTGATATGTCCTAATGGATTTTGGGATGAAATTTTATAGAACGTTTGAAGAATATACCAATCTTTGTGTGTGTGTGGATAAAAAGGAGTATCGTGTACGTAAGAATTTTCTATAAAATCTTAGATGCAGATTTATGTATCTTGTGTAGGAAAAATGGTAAGCAGATCTATAAATTACTCGTCCGAAGGAAAAAAAATCAACTCATAAGCAAATTTTAACTTCTGAAATGAGCAATACTAACGAAATATAAGCATCCATGGAATTGAGCATGAGACTGCATGTGTAGTTGTGAATACCAGAACGATAAAAAATAACCACGTAACTCATGTGGACATCGAAGCATTTCCAAAGACCATGGCACAATTTGCACTAAAAAAGCGACAACACACTTCATGACAAAAGAAATTGTTTGTCGTGTATTATCTATAACATACTTGCTTATTTACAATAAAAACTTTGCATCGGAATTAATAAAATTATAGAAAATTCCTTGCAAAAAGCAACTTTTACACAGGAAATGTACCCACGGAAGCCCCCTTGTCTAGAGGATAAGTTGTGATTAAACAAATAGTTGCTTTAGTAATACGGACAAGTGGGAAACCGACTTTCTTAATTTGTTGACGTTTATGGATTCAAAGAGAATTTTGTTTCTCTTTGCTTATACGATAAGATATTCTTGTTTCATTTGCACCACATACACGCATGATCCTAGAGTTCTGTACGTCTATTTCTGTATTGGAAGATTGGGATTTGCAGAACGGCAGGGTGAGTGATTATCAATTATATATTGTCAACAACAAAAAATGGTTATCACTCATTGTCAGGGTTGGCAATCCTCTTATATCCTGCAGATGTAGTTGTGTAATAACTTTTCATAGACATGTTCCATTGCAATTCAAGTATGGACCATTTTTCTAACTAATGTCTTCACTATTCATAATACCAATTTGTGGGACATTTTCTCGTTGAAGATGCTTGACAAATATTCTAACAATGTTTTTGTTTGAAATCATCTTATTCCAGTTATTTTCTGGATTCTCTAGTTGAAAAGAAATAATAGAGTTTTTAGATCTAAATTTAGATCTACTGAGTTTATCATTTCTGATATTATTTCGTCAATAAAATTTTAAAGAGCAAATCTCTTTTTAGGTCACAGTGATGAGGAATTCTCCCACACTTTGGATAATATGCAACATACTTGGGATCTAGATCAAGTCAATCTAGTTGTCAAGTCTATTACCTCTTCCATTGGTCTGTCAGTCACAGGTTTTGACACCCCAGTTGTCCCTCTTGCACCTGCGATAAAGAACGCTCCTTATGACCCTTTCCAATCTAGGGAAGGAGATGAAATTTAGAATTTTATGTAATTTTTAACGAAGGAGGAACTTGATGGCTTGTATTATTTTGGACTTCGTTTGGTCATTACTTTTTAAATTATCATATTGATTGTAAATTTTTGAAACTTTCTATCACTTGATGATAACTTTCATAGTCAAGTGAAATATCTTAATATGATATTTACCGATTTCAAAAAAAAACTCATCGTGAAGGTTTGAATCAAATGGCAGTTTCTCCCTTTTTTTTTTGGAAGAGAACCAACCATGCAACCATTGGTTATACTTATTAGGAAGACGAAATGCAAAAATCTAGAAAAAAATAAAAAACAAACCCCAACTATGTTGCAATGAAGATTAAAAATAGGAAATTTGGGCTGTGCTTATTTGTTTTTGATGTGGATTTCAAATATTCTATTTTCTTGGAGGATGACAAGTAAAAAGATGACCTATCTGTATGGAGAGGAGGCAAAGGAAACAAGAATTCCAGAAATGGTAAAAATGTATGTGTGGACATTCCGATTTTGAGGTGACTCATTGATAATTCTCCAGATGTTGTTTTAGATGTGGCTGACCCTTGAACCAACTCCTAGCCCATAGCAAGCTGCGGCCCAACTAGAACTCCCGATTGGCAGGAGAGAGCACCTAGCTAGCACACTTACCTAGCACACCTACCTAGCACACCTAGCTAGCACACCTAGCTAGCACATTTACCTAGCACACCTAGCAGGCGCACATACCCGACGCACATCCCAGGCGCCCAGCCATTTCGCAGGCTGCGGGCTGCTGGCTTTCCACCTCCCATGGCTGTTACCTCTAGCAACGAATATGCCATGCAATCTTCCAGACTTTTCGTCTACGAGGCTCCTTACATTCTCCATGAGTTACCCTTGAAAGTTCCCTATAAATAGACACCTATAGGTAGTCATTTGAGGGGATTAGAAAGTTGAAGACACAGAATTGCAACCAGAATTCTGCAGCTGCCCCTTTGAGTTCTTAGCTTTCTTCTTGCATCTAGAGATATCCTCAGCCCTTCCAAAGCATCAAGGAGCTTATTATCTTGAGTCTTCTTCGAAGGAACATCCAGGACAAGGTAGGCCTTCTCACTTTTCTC
>JAMKQA010024521.1:0-21116 GCA_024699735.1 Posidonia australis
GGAAGCTGGAGGGCCTCGTAGACGAAAAGGCTCGAATATTCTCGAGCACATTCGTTTGCAAAGCTAACAGCCGGAAGATGGAAGGTCAACAGTCGCGGTCTGGAAACGGCTGGGCGCCTGCTTAGTGCGCCTATTATGTGCGCCTAGTTGGTGCACCTACTTGGTGCGCCAACTTGGTGCTCCAACCTTGCTCAGAAATTTTGTTTGGGCTCTAGCTAATGGGTTTGGGGCTCGGTTCAAGGGCTGATCACATCCAAAGCAACATACAGATACTCATTTCTGGGTTACCTCAAAATCGGGGTGTCTACACCCATCCTTTGGTTAGCAGACATCTGGCCTTCACATCTGCATTTCATGCATTCAATCCCTTGTGGTTTTCCTCATTTTTCCCTTAAAAGACTAGGTGGCGACTTCTCTTTTCTTTTTCATTTATCTTGCGCTTTCGCCATCTTGGCATGGTTGTGATCCCTTCCCTCTGGCATGACACCGCACTGGACCCTTGGGTCAGCATGGTCACAAAACTGGCGACTCCGCTGGGGACAACCAGATTCCGGCTTTCAGGTCAGTCTTTTCGCTTGCTTGATGAGGCTTTGGCTTCATAGGTTTGATTGTTTGCTCATTTAGTATGCCTTTTGCACTTTATTTCACACATTTGCTCTGTCACTGCACACACATGCTATGAATCTTGCCTTTTGATGTGATGGATGTTTTTCCTTTTCACAATCATGATAGCACGACACTTGCACATGCCATGATCATGCTTTTTGTTTGTTACTTGCTTGCATGCTTGCCTTACTTGTGTGTTTTCTTCTCCTTTTTGCACTTGACATGCCTAGGAGAGTAGAGACATGTTTGTTTGCCCCCTCTGGTTAAAATAAAACACACCAACTCAGAGAACAATTAATAAGGAAAAACTAAAGACCAAATCAAACTCTCCCCTTGGTTAATAAAATGCAAGTAAAAAACACAAAAGCATATTGCATGATTGATCATATAGGACTTGCATCCTCTCCCCTAAGTCCACCTACAGTCCGCAAAGGACAATTCTGGTAACATGTTCTATGGCTTTGGCGTAGGACGTGTTGCTAGTTTGTCCCCCCTTGTCCGGGGTTGTGTCGGTGTTAGTAGAGGGTACATCTCCAAGCTACTGCAGGAGATGAGGCCACCAACGCACCACTCGTTCACTGCCTGCCCTTTGGCCAGGATTTAGAGCGAGGACCTTTACTTTCTAGCCTGAGTCGGAGACCTACTTACCCATGTGTGATCCCGGAGTAGACGACCATCCAGGAAACACTTAGTTGGTGAGCGAGAGCATGTTAGTTGCATTCATGTGCATGAATGCCATTCACACCAACATAACAAACTATATATTGTTGCTGGTTCTAACACCAGTAGTTTGCTCTTTTCCAAGTAGTAGAGCGTGAGTTCCTTAGCCACTACTCAAGCGTTCCTGCCTTGGCTCCCCTGTTTGCGATGCCTGTTGTTGATCGTCTTTTCTTGACTTATCTGTCACTTTGATGATAGCTTGTCCTAGGATTCATCCACTTATTTGCCACTATAGCCCGATTCTCACCCGTTCCTGGTCAGCTATGGCCAAGCGCACTAGAGAGTCTCTTTCCACGGCTGCCGCTCCAAAGGGCACTTCCTTTGTGGTCCCTCCTACCCTTGTTATGTCTTCAGTTGTTCCTTCTATCCCCTTCGTACATCACGGAGGTTCTGTCCCCCATCCTGTAGGACATCCACTGACCTCGGCCAGTCTGGAGCCAGGCACTAAGTCCATCTCAATGACCCCAGCTCGGGTTCCAAATGTATCACTGATGGCCTCACTTCCTCAGGGTTCCTTCGCTTTTGGCACTCTGCCCACTATGGCAACAACCCTTGCAGATTCCTTGCCTCTAGGGCAACCTGCCCCTGTCCCATCTGTAACTTCTAAACAATTGACTGTGCCACCCCTTGCTATCGCTGAGGGGTCTCCTGCCACATAGGTAGAATATTTGCTGGCTTTCGCTCAGAAGATTGAGAGCATAGCTTTTGCAATTCAGTCCACTGTAGATCCCAATATTCCTGAGGCTCCCCGGCAGCCTGCTCCGGTGTCCTAGGCATTGGCACCACCACCTCAGCCTTCACCCCAGCTCCTCACTGCACCCACACTAGGTGTGACACCATAGGCTCAGGCACATCACATCGCTGCACAGCATTCAACTCCAGCATTTGGTGGCCAGCCCCTTGGGTTGGTTGGAGTGCGGCATCCTTAGAGTTTGCAGCCTAGCGTCGTACCGTTGCAGCATCTGTTACTCCCACACTTAGCACCCATTGTCACACAATTCTCCATTCATTCTCCTTTTTCACACCATCAGGTCCAGGCACCTTCACCTCCACAATCACACCTGGTACTCTTGCACGGATATGCTGGCCATCACGCCGCAGCACCAAGTGGCATGATGGTGGACCCGGAGGAGCACTTAGGTGCGACCCACACAGCATATGCGGCCCTTCCCCCTGCTGCATAACCCTCGTCGGCAGTAGCTCCAGATACCCTCCACGCCAGGGTGGGTGACCTAGAGAGAGCACTTCGACAAGTGGGGGAGGCGATCGCCAACCCTACGGATTCCGAGACCTCTATTATTTCCCAGAGGTGACACTCCCACCGTAGTTCCAAATCCCCGATTTCGAGAAGTATAATGGTAAGGGTTGCCCCATTACACATCTTCAGGCATATTACGGAGATCTCACTCAGCTTCAGGCTGACGAGAGGCTGCTAATCTGCCTCTTCCAAAAGAGTCTCACCGGTCCAACACTCAAGTGGTTCACGTTGCTTGACATGGGCTCGATTAAGACTTGGAATTACCTTTCACAGGCGTTCATGGACCAGTATGCCTTTAATCTCGACTTGGTCCCGAAGAGGGAGGACCTTGTTGCCACAAGACAGAAGCCCCACGAGTCGTTTAGGGAGTATGTCGGCCGCTAGGTGCCCTTGCATCACAAGTAAAATATAGGCCCTCTGATAAGGAGTTTATCGAAATTATTATTCGAGGTGCGCAGCCGGATGTTGGGACTCTATTGAGCATTCAACCTGTCACCACCTTCCCGTCTCTGATTCGGGCAGGCGCACGCATAGAGAGCTCCCCCGCAGTGGTAGCTTTCCTGCGCTTGCCCTTTTGCCAAACAAGCCGCATCCTCAGATCAGCAGGAGAGCAGCAGCACTCGCAACAGTGCTGGCACCAGTTACCCTAAGAGGCGGGATCCTCCCAAGCCTACCGTCGCATACGTAGGGTCACCTGCCACTCCCGTCAATGTGGTGAACCAACCAGGCCCGAGTCAGTTAGTCTATGCACCTATGTCTAAAGCACCGCACACACAACAAATCACCACCACCGCCCAACCGATGTATCCCGCGGCACAGGTTCGGTAAGGACCCCGCCTAAGACAGAGAAGGCCTCCGCATGCTGCACAACAATATACACCACTTGTTGAGCCGCTGAGTGCCATCCTCCCTAAGATGGTGTCACTCTTGAAGCTCCCGGAGATCCGCCCCCCTCCGAATCCTCTTTCGGGGTGGTACAACACGATTCTTTACTGCAATTTCCACCGCTGCGTGGGCCACTTGACGAACAATTGCATGGCTCTTCGGAACTCCATTCAGGACTTGATTGACTGCAAGGTCATCGTCATCGACACCTAGGAGGCACACACTACACCTGCACCATCACCTACACAGGCTCAAGCACCACCGGCCTATACCAATATTGTCAACCAGCCCATGACTACGTATGACAACTCAGCAGGCGCTGGGTCCTCAGGAGTCCATTTCCTTTCCATTTATGGGTCTACGACATCCGTAGTAGACCCCTCTAACCTGATACACACTGTGATGAGCCCTTCCCTACTCATCTCTATCGTTTGAGTCGCGCCAGTTCCAAGTCAGCCGTCCACATGATATGGTTGACTGCTAGGGCGGAGCGTACCGCTGCATCGCCAACCGCACACTTTAGGTCACCCATTCGCTTACTAGCCCGACCCATGCCTAGTCATCATGTCCAGTCTCTTGTCCATTATCCTGTCCAGTCTTCAATCCAACATCCTATCCAACACCCTCCCTAGTCAGACCAACTTTCTGCTAGTGCGTTGTCGGCACCGCTAGAGCTGGCGACACGTACCCCTCTTGTCGTCCACCTGACGAGGGACACTCACCTTGTACCCTATGATTATGCCACAGAAATGTGCACAGAAGTCACCAGCTCATGGTGGGTGTATAGGCCACCACCCTGGTAGCCCAGCCTGCCCGTCCAACGTCTTCCCATCCTCATCCAGCTACTCAACCTTCTAGGACGGTCCCTGGTTCAGTCCCTACCTCTTCGACCAGGCAGGAGCAGCCATCTGCCGACATCACATCCCAACTGAAGAAGGTCAAGGCTGATATCTCCATTTGGGATCTCATCGATAATTCTGCAAAACATCGAGAGGCCTTCCTCAGGGTCTTTCAGGCTGCTCATGTCTCCCCCACCATAGAACCGTCCGCTCTTAAGAATATGGTGGGCATGATTGCAGTGCCACATGTTATTTCCTTTTCCAGTGAGGAATTGCCTCCGATAGGAGTCAATCATAACAAACCCCTATTCATTACGGTGCAATATCAGAGCTTCCGAATTCCCCTCACTTTGGTTGATAATGGCGCAGGCCTTAACGTCTATCCTTTACACACAGCAAATAAAATTGGATTCAAAGCCGAGGATATCACACCAACTATGAAGGGAATGATGGCTTTTGATAACACACATCACGACGCACTGGGGATGCTGGTTATTTCTCTCACCATAGGGCCTGTAGTCTTCGACGTCGAATTTTACATTGCGGATCTGAAACCCTCTTTCAACCTTCTGCTTGGGCGCCCTTGGTTGCACAAGCATCAGGTGATCCCCTCGACCCTCCACTGCATGGTTAAGTTTCGCTGGGGCAATGACATAATTGTTGTCATGGCGGAGGATCTTGACAAAGAAAAGGTCGAGTCGATCTTCGCTGACTCCCTCCAGACCGTCCACTTAGATCCTAAACCATCTGACGTCATGTTCCAGGTCAACCATTTTGAGCCTATCAACTACATTTCGGCTCTCAAGTGTGCCAGTTACTTGACCGTTCGTAGCAATCCCCTTTGGATGATCAAAAATGTATGTCGCAAGTGGGTATACACGAAGGGAACGCCGCTTGAACGACAAGGCCATGGAATCTCCGAGCCCATCTAGGCGGAGGAGAGGCAAGAGTTCGAAGGTCTGGGATACGAGTGGCAGCCACATAAAGATGGATATTCACGCACCTGGAGGTACAAAAAGATTTGTATTCCGTCAAACCTCACCAACTTTGTCAGTGCAGGGATACTCGATCCCAATCAAAGCCAGGCCACTGCAGAGAGGAGCCGACTCCAGACGGTGCAACGACAGTCTCAGCCCACATCAGACATTTTAATGACATCAGCCACAGCCCCAACAGCCAGTCCCACAGTGGTAGTCCTGCAAGCAGTGGCATCAGTAGATCCGTTAGCACAGTCGGTCAGTCTAGGGCATTGTTTACAGCGGTCTCAGATCCATTCAGCAAAAGTCTGCAGTCTAGAAGAGGCAGTGGTAGAACAAAGTGCTGTTTGAGGTTCTGATTGCATCCTGCAAAGGATGAGACAGTCGGCAAAGCAATGTAAGAATGTGAGCAAGTCAGCGACCTGGAGCTTCTGTTCCAAGAGAAGTTGTCAATGTTGGCTGAGGACATAGCAGAATATTAGAGGCTGAGGAAAGGAAAGTCAAGGGCCTGAGAATCAGAGCTAGTAGCCCCCCACCAACAGTCGAACCACTCACCCATCATGGTCCTATTTGATTCACAGCCAGAACCCACTAGACCATTAGAGTTAATCTCTTTGGAGCCGGGAGGCAGGTCTAGATGGTATTTGTAGAAGAAGCCTCACCTTAAGCAAGGTGAGGGTCAAAAAAAAAAAGACCCTGAGTTGAGCTCAAGGGGAAAATCGGGCGGCATCACTCCTATCAGTCAACGACAGGACTGCCGCCAGTTAGTAGCACCATTTGTACATACTCCAGAAAACCCAAAAAATATCAAAAAATCCAAAAAACCCAAAAAATTTAGAAAACCAAAAAAATCGAAAAATAGTATCAGAGGCCGAGGAAACGGAGCAACCAAGCCAATCACTAGAGCCCACTGTTAAAGATCCAAAAGTCACATAGTGTAGATACAAGAACACCAAAGTCAGTGTGATCATCATGAAGAACCATCAGGGGCAGAAATCAGAGCACATCCTCTCCTTTGATGTCACTGACCCGACCTTCAAAGAGGAAATCATATCGGAGCTCATCGCTTATGGGGAGGAGGATGATGACATGGATGAAGACGGAGAAATGCTCGAATTCTAGCCCTACGACAATGACCCAAATGGCCCAAATATGCATGTCGAGGAAGAAACTGAACGGGTGAACATCGGTACAACAGAGGATGTCAAGGAGGTACTCATCAGTGCTAAGCTATCTCCATAGGCCAGGGCAGATTTCATAGCATTTCTGAAAGAATACACTGATGTCTTTGCCTGGAGTTACGATGACATGGTTAGCCTAGACGTTGAAGTGGTGGTACACAAGTTACCCCTGAAGCCCAACGAGAGGCTCGTCAAGAAAAAACTCAGGAGATGGCGACCTCAATGGATCTTGAAACTCAAAGAGGAAATCATGAAGCAGCACAAGGTGAACTTGCTCAAGGTGGTGTTGTACCCAGAATGGTTAGCTAACGTTGTCCCAGTGCCAAAGAAAGATGGGAAGGTCCTTATGTGCATCG
Organism: Posidonia australis; assembly: GCA_024699735.1. NCBI lineage: Eukaryota > Viridiplantae > Streptophyta > Magnoliopsida > Alismatales > Posidoniaceae > Posidonia > Posidonia australis. Next base: position 6,823 of record JAMKQA010024521.1, read on the forward strand.
ACAATTGAGACCTCAACAAGGCGAGCCCCAAAGACGATTTTCCACTCCCTCACATAGATGTCTTGGTGGACAACACAGCTAGACACAAAATGCTATCATTCATGGATGGTTTCTCAGGGTACAACCAGATCAAAATGGCAGAGGAGGATATGGAGAAGACATCCTTCATCACTCCTTGGGGAGTTTTCTGCTATCGTGTGATGCCATTAGGGCTCAAGAATGCGGGCACAACTTATCAAAGGGAAATGACTACACTTTTCCATAACCTCATGCATCAGGAATTAGAGGTTTATGTAGATGATACAATTGCCAAGTCCAAAGAGCCTGAGGAGCACCTGGCCTGTTTAAGAAAGCTTTTTGATCGCCTCAAAAAGTACAAGCTCCACCTTAACCCCAACAAATGCATATTTGAGGTGTCTTCTGGCAAACTTCTGGGATACATTGTCAGTCAAAGGGGAATCGAGGTCAACCCTAGTAAAGCAAGAGCCATCATTGATATGCCTCCCCCTGCATCTGAGAAGGAGGTTCAGAGCTTATTGGGTCGATTACAGTATATCAGCCGGTTTATCGCACAGTTTACTCCCATCTGTGAGCCCATCTTCAAGCTGTTAAGAAAGAACGCACAGATCCATTGGAATGAGGAATGTCAAGCTGCATTCGACAGGATCAAGCAGCTCCTTACAAAACCTCCTGTCTTGGTTCCACCCACACTAGGACGACCTCTGCTACTATATCTCTCCACCACCCAGCATTCCATGGGTGTAGTCCTTGGGCAGCACAATGAAACAAGACGTAGAGAAAGAGCCATCTACTACTTGAGCAAGAAGTTCAATGATTACGAAGCCAGGTACAGTCCCATCGAGAAGATCTATCTATCCCTTGTTTGGGCCACCCAACACCTCAGGCATTATATGATGGCATATTCAGTCCTTCTCTTATGCCAACATGACCCCATGAAGTATTTGTTCTAGAAGCCAGCATTAGTGGAGCGATGCGTGAAATGGCAGGTGATGCTGTCCCAATACGACATTACATTTGTCACACAGAAATCAATGAAAGGGCAAGCAGTAACGGACCACCTAGTTGACCTACCGTTGCCGGAGTACGAGCCTTCACAGACGCACTTTTCGAATGAAGACATCCTATTCGCCATGGGAGATGCAGATTCTGATGAGCCAGAAGACAAGTCCTGGTGGCACTTATACTTCGACGAAGCAATCAACAAGAAGGGTAGAGGAATCGGCGCAGTATTGTTGACACCACAAGGATAAATGACCCCCATCTCTAGAAAGCTCACTTTCGAGTGCATCAACAATGAAGCCGAGTACGAGGCATGCATCATGGGACTACAAATCACATTGGAACATGGTGCACAGAAACTACAGGTGCATGGGGATGCCATGTTAGTCATATCCCAAATTAATGGTGAATGGAAAACCAAAGATCTAAAGCTGGTGCCATATCATGAATATCTCTTATAGCTCGTCAAGGAGTTCAAAGAAGTGCACTTCTCTTTCATGAGTAGAGCTAAAAACTCCTACGTAGATGCACTAGCAACCCTTACTTCCAGGCTCTCAATATTTGAAGAGTGCACAATCGACGTATCGGTCACCTAGGCAGAGCAGCCCATCCATTGCATGAACATAGAAGAAGCAGACCCACCAATAGAGCTTCCCTGTTATCATGACATCAAGACCTTCCTGGAATCAGGCGATCTCCCAACCATCACATCACCAGTAGATAAGAAGACCTTGGCATGCCTAGCGTCAAGATACGTGTTGGGCGGGGGACATCTATACAGAAGGTCATATAACCAGATGCTTTTGTGGTGTGTCGACAAGAAAGAGGCTGATACCTTGATGCTTCAGATCCACATGGGGACGTGCGGTCCCCATATGAATGGAATATTGTTAGCCAAGAAGATCATGTTGTAAGGCTACTTTTGGTCAACTATGGAGGAAGATTGTTGTCACTTCATGCGTAGATGCCACAACTGTCAGATCCATGGGAACTTCATACATGCTCCCCCTCAGCAGCTACACAGCATGTCTTCATCGTGGTCTTTCTCTACTTGGGGAATATATGTCATCGGGGCTATCCATCCGGCATCATCCAATGGCCATAGATACATCCTGGTGGCCATCAATTACTTTAATAAATGGGTGGAAGTGGCCTCCTACAAATCCGTCACAGCTGTAGCCACAGAAAAGTTCATCAAGAACAATATCATAGCCTGGTACAGGGTACCACGCTCCATTATCTCAGACAATGGCAAGAATTTCATAGCTCAGAAATTGGAGGACTATCTACAGAGCCTCAAGATCAAACATCACAGATCTTCCCCTTATCGCCCACAGATGAATGGTGTCGTGGAGTCAGAAAATAAGAACTTAATCAAGATCCTGAAGAAGAGTGTCGAAACACATAAGGATTAGCATGAAAAGCTCCCCTATGCACTATGGGCCTACAGATCTTCGGTTCGGACCTCAACAGGAGTGACACCTTACTCATTGGTGTATGGCATGGAGGCAGTCGTACCAGTCGAAGTGGAGATTCCATCACTTAGAATCCTAAGTGAGGCCGAGATAGAAGAAGCCAAATGGGTTGAGGACCGATACATCCAGTTGAATCTGATCGACGAGCGTAGGCTACAGGCCATGTACAATGCTCGCTGTTACCAAGCAAGAATGGCCAGATCATATCAAAAAAGAGTCCGACCTAGGAGCTTCGCACCAGGCAATCTAGTTCTATGGGCCATACATCTCTCAAATGGTCGAGGCAAATTCTAACCTAACTGGCATGGTCCCTACATCATCAAACATGTCTATTCAGGAGGCACAACAATACTTGAGGATATGGACAGCGTCGAGCTACTTGAGCTAGTCAACACATGTTATCTGAAGAAGTACTACCAATGAGCGGAAGGCGTGTATCCTCGCCTTGTAAAGTATCCTTTCGCGCATCATGCATCATCTATTACTCCATCATGCATGCATATTTCTAAATAAATGGTGATCCAAGTGCATTTAATCCATAGCATTTGCCTTTTTTTATTTTCATGCACATCAGTAACTTAAGCACTTCAATAACTGCATCCATCTATGCATAAAGCATCAGCATCACATCCCGATGACGAGAATTGGAATAGCTCGCCTGCTTGGGAAGGGTCTACACCCCTTCAATTGTCACTAACTAGACATCCTAGTTAGTGAGGGAGCCACCACCCAACCATGGTTAGGCGAAATGTCCAAACTCCCATAGGGACTTACACCTCTAGAGGGAGATAAAATGTTAGGAGAGAGCATGAGAGTGAGCCAAAATAGAAAAAATAAATGTATCCACAAGGACATAAAAGAAATAAGAAGACAGAAGTCGAAGACAGAAGTCGAAGACAGAAGCTAGTCCTAACAGAGAGAGGCAAGTAGGCCAACTTTATCCCTATCACTTATCTTGGGGAGGAGTCGAAGCAAGCATCCCAAAAAATCCAAGCGACCGAAGGGACTAGCCACACCTTTGCATGTAATCCCAACAGCCCCCTCCAAATCCGGATGCCCATTACCCCCAAGCGAGGGTTAGAGCAAGCCTACGAGCCTAAGAGGGAGAAAAGAAATAAGCCAAAAGCCATAAAAGTAGGTTTAAGTCCCCAAGAGTTTGGCACGGAGCCTAACCTACTGAATAGTCCATCCCAGAGAGCCACCAACAACCTAGAAGTCTGGGTAGTGTCTTGTGAACCGAGGTCTTCTTCTCCTCTCATAGCAGGCATGATTAGTATTCCAAATTCTGAGGGATGATACAACATAATACTATCATTCTTGCATACATTATTACTTGTCCATGTTGCAAGGTCTCGCTAGGTCTCAAGCCAAAGGCATGTCAGTTACTCCTTAGCTAAAGACCTGGCTGAGGATACTGTACACCAGGGGCATGTCAGCTGCCTTTGTGGTGATAACCTTCCCCGTCAACCAGGGGCATGTCAACTGCCCTGATGGTTGACCCTTCTTGTGATAGTATCTTCTTCCAGAACATGTTGTCTCCTCTATTGCTCGAGCATAGAAACGAGGACAACAATAGCGATGAGCCTCTAAGATCAAAGCAAAGTCAAGATATACGTACTTCCCTAATCAGCAAGGGAGAGTACAGTCGACAGTCCAGTGCCAAAGTCAAACAACCAAGAAGTCAGCTTGTTACACAACAGTGAACCTAGAGAGATGTCAGAAACTGTCCAACAAGTCCATCTTCTTCGAGGAGGAAACAATGCCCTCGTGGAACCCTTCCAGCCAAGCTCCTTGCATCAGTGCAAAATCCGAGCAACAGTTTATCCAGATCAGCCATCATCAAGTTAACAGACAGAGCAGTCACACAGCAAAGCAAGCGAGCTGCAGACAAGAACAGGTCTCCTAGCTAGCAAGCAAGTTGTACATAGCCTTTATCCCTTTCCTTGCGACTCCTTTAAGTTTAGAGGAGTTCTAAGTCACGGAGTTTTGGGCCCCCCAGGAACAACCCTTTTTTCCTTTTCTCACGACTCCTTTAAGTCCAGAGGAGATTCAAGTCGCTGATTCCTGGTCCTCTAGGAGAAGCCTTTGTCCCATTTCTTGCGACTCCTTTAAGTTTGGAGGAGATCCGAGTCGCTGATTCCTGGTCCCCGAGGAACAACCCTTTCTTTTCCTCGTGACTCCTTTAAGTCCGGAGGAGTTCCGAGTCACTAATTCCTGGTCCCTCAGGAACAACTTTTGTCTTTTTCCTCGCGACTCCTTTAAGTATAGAGGATATCCGAGTCACTGATTCCTAGTCCCCTAGAACAGTCCTTTCTTTTCCTCGTGACTCCATTAAGTTCGGAGGAGATTTGAGTCGATGTTCCTGGTCCCCTAAGAATGGCCTTTTGTCCTTTTCTTGCGACTCCTTTAAGTTCGGAGGAGATCCGAGTCGCTGATTCCTAGCCCTCCAGGAACAACCTTTGTCCCTTTTCTTGTGACTCCTTTAAGTCTGGAGGAAATCCGAGTTACTGATTCCTGGTCCCCTAGGAACAGTCCTTTCTTTTCCTCGTGACTCCTTTAAGTCTAAAGGAGATCCGAGTCGCTGATTCCTAGTCCCCCAGGAATGGCCTTTTGTCCTTTTCTTGTGACTCCTTTAAGTTCGGAAGAGATCCGAGTCGCTGATTCCTGGTCCCCCAGGAACAACCCTTTCTTTTCCTTGTGACTCCTTTAAGTCTAGAGAAGATCCGAGTCGTTGATTCCTGGTTCCCCAGGAATGGCCTTTTGTCCTTTTCTTGCGACTCCTTTAAGTCCGGAGGAGTTCCGAGTAGCTGATTCCTGGTCCCTTAGGAATAGCCTTTGTCCCTTTCTCGTGACTCCTTTAAGTCCGGTGGATATCCAAGTGTTGATTCCTGACCCCCAGGAAGAACCCTTTCTTTTCCTTGTGACTCCTTTAAATCTGGATGAAGATCCGAGTCGCTGATTCCTGGTCCCCCAAGAACAACCCTTTCTTTTCCTTGTGACTCCTTTAAGTCAGGAGGAGATCCGAGTTGCTGATTCCTGGTCCCCCAAGAATGGCCTTTTGTCCTTCTCTCGCGACTTTTTTAAGTCCAGAGGAGTTCCGAGTTGCTGATTCCTAGTCCCCTAGGAATGACCTTTATCCTTTTTCTCGTGACTCCTTTAAATCCGGAGGAGATCTGTGTCACTGATTCCTAGTCCCCACAGGAACGACCTTTATCCTTTTTCTCGTGACTCCTTTAAGTCCGGAGGAGATTCGAGTCGCTGATTCCTGGTCCCCCTAGGAACAACCTTCATCCTTTTTTTGTGACTCCTTCAAGTCCGGAGAAGATCTGAGTTGTTGATTCGTAGTCCCCCAGGAATGGCCTTTATCCTTTTTCTCGTGACTCCTTTAAGTCCATAGGAGATCCGAGTCGCTGATTCCTAGTCCCCCTAGGAACGGCTTTTATCTTTTATCTCGTGACTCCTTTAAGTCTAGAGGCGATCCAAGTCACTGATTCCTGATCCCCCTAAGAACAGCCTTTATCCTTTCTCTCGTGACTCCTTAAGTCCGGAAGAGATCAGAGTCGTTGATTCCTGGTCTCCCAGGGACAACCTTTGTCCCTTTCTCGTGACTCCTTTAAGTCTAGAGGAGATCCGAGTCGCTGATTCTTGGTCCCCTAGGAACAGTCTTTGTCCCTTTTCTTTTGACTCCTTTAAGTCTGGAGGAGATCTGAGTCACTGATTTCTAGTCCCCCAGGAACAACTTTCGTCCCTTTCTCATGACTCCTTTAAGTCCAGAAGAGATCTGAGTCGTTGATTCATGGTCTCCCAGGAACGACCTTTATCCTTTTTCTTGTGACTCCTTTAAGTCCGGAGGAGATCCGAGTCGTTGATTCCTGATCCCCCCTGGAACGACCTTTATCCTTTTTCTCGTGAATCCTTTAAGTCCAAAGGAGATCCGAGTCACTGATTCCTGGTCCCCCAAGGAACAACCTTTATCCTTTTTCTTGTGACTCCTTTAAGTCCGGAGGTGATCCGAGTCACTGATTCCTAATCCCCTAGGAACAGCTTTTGTCCCCCTTTCGTGACTCCTCTAAGTCCGGAGGAGTTCCGAGTCGCTGGCTCCTTATATCTTAGGACCAGCATTCATCCTTTCTGTAAACTCCTCTAAGTCCGAAGGAGGTCTGACTTCTTGGTTTCTTTTATCCGAGGACCAACACCTTACCATTGGGTTGATAGCCCTAACCATCCGGCGATGAGTCCATTAACTCATCACAGGGCTGATAACCCTAACTATCCGGCGATGGGTCCGTCAACTCATCACTAGGCAGGTAACCTTGTGTGCTCAGGCAGTAAACATGTTAGCTATTCTCCTTTGCATAGTTTCAGAGTAGCTATTAATATATGATTCTGCATTCAGCAGCAATTTATTATTTTTCTGTCTGCATTGGACTGTATGAAATATTGTGTGCATGGAACAAAGTGATTTGTCATTCTGAATACTCTCTTAATGATGTTTTGCAGACTTGAATCCAGAAAGGCCGCAACTCCCCCACCAGTCATGAGCTTCCCTACGATGGTCGTACCAGTGAGTTGCTTAGAGGTCCTTCGGGCATGGATTGGAAAGTTGACAGGTGATGATCGTGACAAGCTATGGACTTGGGGAATCTCCACAAATTTTTTAGACATTGCAAATGTGGAGGTCTTCCATTACTTCTTGTGTGCAGCTTCCTGGTTCTGGAAGCCTGCAAATTACATATTCCACTTTGAAAGGATTGAGTTGACCCCTACTTTGGAGGAAGTTCATCAGGTGTGTTGTCTGCCAAAGTTCCTTAGGCCCACTGTATTTATGCCGCGAGACGGATATTCCACTGTGTTGAGTGAACTGACTGGCCTGTCGACTGGCGATTGTCGTTGTCAACTGATCTGTACTGATGGGCACTCTCCTATGTTGCAACTGATTTACTTTGACAAGGTGGTCGAGAGGCGCGCCTCCTTGGGCGATGAGCTATGGTTGAGAGGCTTCGTCGTCCACTTTTAGGCGAGCTAGTGTTTAGCCATGGCTGGACAATCGTGAACATTGAAGTTGTAGAAATGGCTTTGGCGGTGATAACCCGTCAAATAGACCTGGCCCCTCTTACCGTGGCAGAGACTTATCGAGCCCTTGACCGATCACTACGATGGTGCCGACATTTCTATGGTTGTGGAGCATTCGTGTAGGTATGGTTGGCCGTTCATCTGGGTGTAGAGTTCTTACGCCCTCAACGATCAGCCATCGAGTCTTATTGCCAAAGTGGTCATGCTCACACCCTCACATCAGTTTGAAAGAAGTATGAGCGACTAGAGAGGTTGACAGAAGACAAGGTGACTTGGCGCATCATTCCCTCGGTAACTCATAACATCGAAGCTTTCTTCAATGATGTCGACATGAGGCTTATCATCCTGCCAGGGTTGACTGGTGGTGTTGAATATCACCCAATCAGAGTAATGCGGCAGTACAGTTACCGACAAGACCCCTTTGCTCAATGACTGATGCCAGCTCGATTCCAAGAGTATCCCCTGAGCTCTTACATGACAACAAAAGAACTGTCGCGCCTGCTGACTGGCTCTATCTGATCGAGCAACCTTATAGTCACAGAAGGCAAGGGTTGCTCAGCTAACTATGAAGCCGAAGTGGAAGAAACCTGGCCGATCTGCGGAGCAGTTCCAAGTCTTATACTGTTTCCATAAGCGAGAGGTTCCAAGAGATCCTGGGATGACCTAGATTGTTGATGCTTGTTTTAAGCTACTTGTTCACTACGGACTAGAAAATAAGTGTAATCACATCATTTGACTGTAATAATAAATTCTTTGGGACACACTTGCCAGCTTGTTTGAATGACTGAGATTGACAGAGAATTGCCATTGCTATAACATGTGCTCAATTGTTTTAAACTATTGCCCTCTTTGCCTGCTGACTTGGTACTGGGGCCCACCCAGCTAACAGTCAGGGATACCATTTTGTTGCCCTAACCTGGACAAACGAAGCCCTCCTAGGTTTCTGTACCAGTTGGGATGAAACTCAATTTGTCCTGTTGGGACTTGTTCAAAGCAAACAAGTGCCATTTCTATCCTTGCCTAGACCAGGAGAGGTCTAGATGATCTTATCCTGGATTCGACTCAGATGGACGAATCCTAATGCCCCTTTTTCAGGCTGATAGCCCTAACTATCTGGTGATGAGTTTGTCAACTCATTAGCAGGCTGATAGCCCTAACTATTCGGTGCTGAGTCTATCAACTCATTAGTAGGCTGATAGCCCTAACTATCCGGCGATGAGTCCGTCAACTCATTATCAAGCTGATAGCCCTAACTATTTGGCAATGAGTCCATCAACTCATCATCTGGCTGATAGCCCCAACTATTCGGCAATGAGTCCATCAACTCATTAGCGGTTAATAGCCCTAACTATCCGGTGATGAGTCTGTCAACTCATTAGCGGGCTGATAGCCCTAACTATCCGGCAATGAGTCCGTCAACTCATCATCAGGCTGATAGCCCTAACTGTCCGGCAATGAGTCCGTCAACTCATTAGCGGGCTAATAGCCCTAACTATCCGACAATGAGTCTGTCAACTCATCATCGAGCTGATAGCCCTAACTATCCGGCAATGAGTTCGTCAACTCATTATCGAGCAAATAGCCTTAACTGTCTGGCAATGAGTCCGTCAACTCATCATCGGGCTGATTGCCCTAACTATCTGGTGATGAGTCCGTCAACTCATTAGTGGGTTGATAGCCCTAACTATCCAGCAATGAGTCTGTCTACTCATCATCGGGCTGATAGCCCGAACTACTCGACAATGAGTCCGTCAACTCATTAGTGGGCTGATAGCCTTAACTATCCGGCAATGAGTCCGTCAACTCATTACCGGGCTGGTAGCCCCAACTATCCGGCAATGAGGCCGTCAACTCATCATCGGGCTGATAGCCCTAACTATCCGGCGATGAGTTCGTCAACTCATTAGTAGGCTGATAACCCAAACTATCCGGTTGGTAGGTCCGTCAACTTATCATGCTTTGCCCCTTAGTTTGCAAGTTTGGTAGTTTTATCTAATGCCCTTTTCCTCTGGCTAATAGCCCTAACTATCCAGTTGACAACCGTCATATTGTCAGGAGCGGGTTAATACCCCTAGCCAATAAGTCTTACTGACTAATCTAAGCACCCCTTGGCATGAGTCGGGAGATCCCTCACACTACCCTCTAAAAGCTGAACTACCCATTCATCATCAGCATCACCCTCATGCATTACCCAGCATCAGAGTCATCATTTGCATCAGCATCATGCAAGGGCCATGAGTCATGACTTTTTTGTACATCTACTGAATAAGTGGCTCACGGCCCCACAGCAAATACCACTCTCTCGCGGACTCAGTTGGGGTGTCCTGTCAACCCTGAGCATCGATCTCGATTCCCTCGACCTCGGTTACGGAGAGGCATCTGTAGATACCCCGATTTTGAAGTCAGTTGACAGCAGGCTCTTCTAGATGATGCTCTGGTTGCGACCACCAAAACCTTAGCCCATTCAGGCCCACACTAGCCCACTCTGACCCAATTAAAATTAAAATCAAACAAAACACATTTAAAACCCTCTTAATCAAATAAAATTCACTTAAATCCATTTAAAAACCAATTAATAAAACAAAAACCCCAATTCAAGTCAATCAAATAAAATCCAAGTAATTAAGTGAAACCCTAATTAAAGTCAAAGTCCATTGAAAATCCTAATTAATTGAAATTGAAAACCTTAATCAATCCAAAAACCCTAAATAAACACAAAAACCCGAAATAAACCCATAAACCCTCATTTAAAATCCAAAAATCCCTAAATAAACCAGTAAACCCTAATTAAAACCAAAAAACCCTAAATAAACCAATAAACCCTAATTTAAAATCCAAAACCCTAATTTCAAACCAATTAATTAAACCCTAAATCCAAAAATTAAAAATCAAATTTAAATCACAAAACCCTAATTAAAAACTTAAAATCAAAAATCCTAAAATCCATGAAAATCCCAAAATAAAATGAAAAACCTAAAATAATTAAAATCCTAATTTAAAACCAATTAATTAAAATTTAACAACAAATTTAATTAAAATCATAAAACATAAGTAAAAAGCCTAAATTAAAATTCAAAAACTTAAATTAAAAAACATAAAATAAAATACCCAAAAATCCATGAAAATCCCAAAAATAAAACAAAACAAAAACCTAAACTAATCAAAACCCTAATTAAACCCTAAATTACAAAATCAGAAATTAAATTAAAATCACAAAAACCCCAAATTAAAAACCTAAAAAACAAAACCCTTAATCCATAAAAATTCCAAAACAAAAATAAAACAAAAACCCAAAATAATTAAAACCTAATTTAAAACCAATTAATTAAGCCTTAATCATGAATTTAAGTGAAATCATAAAACATAAATAAAAGCCCAAACCTAAAACCCAAAATCCATTTAAAAATCTTAAAAACAAAACCTTAAAACAAATAAACAAAAGAAAAAACTAAATCCTAAAACACAGGCCCAATCGCAGGCCCAATAACACCTTAAATCCTTAAATCAAAAACCCTATAAACACTCAAAAATTAATTCCGGTGAGCTCCTTATTCTCCGGCGACAACTCTAGCGATCAATCTTGAGAAATCCGGAGTAGATCTCAACATCCCGCGATCTCCAGCACCTCCTCAGCAAGCACACGCTCAATCCAACAGCGCCCAGCCATTGAAGGAGGATCAATGGCTCCAGAGAGCCTCATTGGAGTATAAAGCTCGCCGCCGTCGACGATCTTCATCCATCTGCTACCCGCGAGCTTCCAGCCTCTCTCCAGCGATCCAAAGCCCTCCTCCCTCGACAACCAACCAGTAGGAGTATCCAGCCCCAATTTCCAAAGCCACACCAGCCCTTTTTCCGCAATCCAGAGCCGTCACCAGAGGAGCCTTGTCGTCGACCCACCACGTCGGAGAGGACATCTTGCACACCAGGTACAATTCTCCTTCCTCTACTTCAATTCTGTTCAACCTTTTAGGTCCCCTACGCCCCCTGGATTGTGTCACGGTGGATCGGTGCCTCCCGTACGCCGTTATCTTTGTCTTTGGTGATGGGTTCACCACCTCCAGTGAGCCCATAGCCCCCCTGCGGTAAAGGGATACCTCTAGGTCACTTCTCCTCCTTCACTTCCTCTTCCCGGAGTATCCTCGCTTAGAAAGGGCTTCCCAGGCCTCTTGCCGGCCAGAAGCCTCCCTACTGTCACCGCTGCTCCGTCATCGTTGCCACCATACTGCCATTTGCCGTCAAGGAAACACTAGAGCACACTAGGCCTTCTTGCTTCACGCCGTCGAGCCAGAGACCTCCGTTGTGCCTCCATGAAACTATCTGCACTGCTCCATCGCTGTATGGACTGCCAGAGCACCCCGACGATCCACCATAGCCTCACTGTTGACGCAGGGGATGGGGGGAGAAACTAGGACTACCCCAGCCCTCGTCGAAGCCACCGAAAGACTCCTCACGTCGCTCCGGAGGTCCACCGTGTGTCCCCATGCCGCTCCAGTTGCCGGAGCGCCGCTACGTCCACCGTCGTCTTCTCCGTCACCGTTCAGTGGCCCTCGCCGGAGCGCGAGGTGGGGGGAAAGCCTCAGGCCTCCCCAGCCTTGCCCAGCCTCCCGGAGATCGTCGCCATGCCACCACGAAGCTTCCCCAGCCACCGCTCACCCTCCTCCGCCATTGGGTTGTTGCTAGTGCATCGCTGGAGAGATCGCCGGAGGAGAACGTCGACGATCCTCCGGCGATCTTCGAAAGAGAACAATTTGGGCCTAGGCCATTTAGTTTAGGTTTATTTTTATTGAGTCCTTAGTCTATTACATTTAAATCCTTTTTTATTGCATCTGGGTCCAAACATTTGCGTTTTAATCCCTGTAGTTTTGAAATACATTTAGTTCTTTTATTTTCTCTGTGAATTTTGCATGTGACCCCCTACATTTTTTTTTTTAAAATTCCTGACGTATTAATGCATGTTTTATCACATATAGGTCCCGGGAACCATGATTTCTTTACACTTAAGTCCTAAACATTTGCATTTAGCCCCTGGAATCTTTTAAAATGAATTTTCTTTGGGAAATTTGCAATTTGAGCACTAAAAGATTTAAAAATCACACTAACTATCACTAAAATTGAATTTTCTTTACATTTTGGTCCTGATCCTTTGCTTTAAGCCCCCAGAACTTTAAAAAATGAGTTTTCTTTGTGCATTTTGCATCCTAGACCTTAGGAAACTTCATAATTGCATTGACCAGTGTAAAAGCTTCATTTTTATCACATTCAGGTCTTGAAAATTTGCATAAAAGTCCCTGGATTCACATTAAACCATTCCTGAACACATACAATTTGCATATAGGCCCTTAGATTATTTTCAAATCCATCATTTAGGGTTTTAAAAGTTTTCTTGCATATTTTGGATTATTTTTCACTCATTGCATTCCATCTTTTGCATTTAATCACAGATTCCATTTAAAAATCATGTTTTCACTGAGATTCGATCTTTAGTCTCACATTTTAATCATATTTGCACTTATGTGTGAATCTTGCACTTTAAATCCTGAACTTTCAGGAAATTACCCGAGTGCAATTTTCACATCTCAATGCTACATTGACATTGTACCCATCAGCTACATGTTAGTGTAGGAGTCACAAACATGTTTTTCATCCAGATTCTCACTCCTTTTTATGAATTTTGCATTTTGGCCCTTATGCTTGTCCTTTATTGTGTTTACATCATTTTGTTGTTTTTCTTATCCTTATTTTCTTGCAAATAACATCTTCTGGACGTTTGACACACATTTTGATACAATTTAGACCATGCATCACTCCCATGCTAGCATCTATCATATCTAGCCAGGAAAATGACCAAATTGCCCCTATGCCTCCAATTCATGAGCATGCATCTCAATTTTGCACTCAGTCTTGCATAGTCCTTGTCCAAGCTATTCTTTAGAATTTTTGCATATTTAGGCACTTATCCATGCACTTCTCCTCACATTTGCATCCCTATTTAGCGAGGCGACATCTCATGCCTTTCTTTCATGGATTTCTTTCTTCACTTTGATTTCAGAGTTTCTTATCCGATATCCGATTTGATTTGCTTTAATCCTACATTTCAGATTTTTTGATTTGATTTGGATTTCATCGCCCAAGGGTGTACACTAACTAACCGCAAGGCCCACATTGGCCCATTTGCAGATTATTTCTCCTTTTTGACTTTTACAACTTTTTCCATGATTCCGAGGATTTGGGTTGACCTCAATTTTTATCTTATTGATATCAATATGGTTTTCTGAGCCTTTCTCATTAAGAACCTCGTCATTTCATGTGGTTTTTCTCTATCGTATCATACTTTGTTATTTCATCTTTTCATGTGGATTTCTTCGTAGTTTTTGCACATCATCTTGCACATTCATCTAATTTTGTCATGCCATACATATTAGCATGATTAGAGTATGATCTAGGCTTAGCAAACATTCATTCAGTTGTAGCAAGCGATTTAGGCTAGAAAGACCAAGTTTCTCGAGCGTACGAGGATGCCTAACACCTTCCTTGTGTGTAATAGGAATCCTTACCCATTGTGACCATGCCAGTGGAACCACTGGGGCGCGGTTCACCAAAACCTGACTCCGGTGTGCGGGAACACACCGGGAGGTCCGATATAGTCACGGCGAAAATGGTGAATCCGGAAGGAGAGACAAGACTCGGAAACACCAAAGGGAAGACAAAAGGATAAGGAAAGGAGTC